>PVIH01000589.1:45084-321787 GCA_004025045.1 Sigmodon hispidus
CATGTAGGAATTCAGGTGAGCCACGGGCTGCAAGCCACGTGGTGGGTAGATTCATGGAAATGGGTTGATTTAAGAAGAAAGAGCTAGCTAGTAATGTGCTTAAGATATGGGCCAAGCAGTGTAAAGTATATAAGCGTGTGATTCATTTCTTTTGGGGGGCAAAAGCTGCGGGCGCACAGACCAGGCTCCACACCGCCGGAACCACTCGCGTGCCAGGTCACAAATCTCCGGACCCAAACAGGCCGGGAAAAACATACTACAACAAACCTTAACTAAACTCATTAGATCACCAAAAAGAAAAAGGTGAACTGAAAATAGAAGGTGGTGGAGTTACGAAGAGGAACGAGAGTGATGAGGGGCAAATGGGATCGAAACACTTCACATATGTGTATGAAGATGTCATCGTGAGACATGCTACTGTTTATAATTAATATGTGAAAATATGTGAAGAATGCAGTTTCCACCTTAGAAAAGTACACTACGGGATCCCATCTTCTTTAAATGCTAGGAGTGATTAAACCTGGAGTAGTGAGCTGCATTATGGGAAAACTACAACTGTTGGGACAAATCTGGATTTCTGTAAAGTTGTTCAGATTCTCAATAACAGTCACACATCACTTTTGGGTATTCCCCAGATATGTATCATTAGGGAATTTCATCACCATATGAACATCATAGAGTACACCTACACAAAACTAGCCATACCATGACCAAGCAATGTAATCTTAAGAAATAATGTGTATTTAGCCCATTGGTAGCTATAGCATTGTCATGCAAGATATGAATATATTTGGTATATGAAAGCTCAAATTTAAATACTTAAAAAAATCTTTTTTACTTATAAGAAGAAAATGTATTCAAATGTTTGTTGAATACAGTATTTGTTAATTTTCTTAAAGCAGTTTTTCTTTAAAAATTTATGTGTATGAGTGTTTGAATATATGTATCACGATGTACACACCTGGTGCCCAACTGGAACTGAAGCTATGGATGGTTATAAGTCACCATGTGAGTGCTAGGAACCAAACCTACCTGTATTAAAGAGGCTTCCTCCCAGCTGGTCCTGAAGCCATTTAGTCACAAATAAACACACAGAGGCTTGTTTTAATTGCAAGCTGTTTGGCCTATAGCTCAGACATATTACTTGCTAATTCTTACTCTTAAACAAACCCATGATTCTTAAATTGTTTAGCCACATGGCTTGTTACCTTTCCTCAGAGCAGTATTCTCGTCTTCTTTTCTCTGTTTCTCCCTGGCATCCCTGTTCTGTTCTTCTGCTTCCCAGGATTCCCCTAGTCTGCCAGCCCCACCTATACGTCCTACTGACCAATAAGCATTTTATTAAACCAAGATGAGCAACAAATCTTCACAGTGTATAAGAGCAGTATCCCACAGTGCCCAGGTCCTTAGCGAGGATGGAAAATGCCCTTAACTGATGAGCCATCTCCGCATCCCCAATAACTTATTATGAGCTGCATTACATGTTTCATACAATGAATGACCTAATTCTTAGGTCGCTTAAAACAGGTACTTTTTAAAAAAACATTTTATAGCTAAGTTCTGGGTTAGAGGAATCTATAAACTTGGTTGGTGAAAATGGCAAAGAAAGAATTTGTACCCAGCCATATCAATCAGAAGTTCATAGACAAGCACATTGCCTCACTCTCTGTGGACCAAGTAAGATGTTGGAAAGGACCTACTGAGTTCTGGGTACAGGTGCCACGTGGCCTGGTAGGAGGTGCCTTGTTTGTGCAGATATTCTTCCCCTTCCCCCCATCGCTTTCCAGGTGGAGGTGAAGGGAATGCCTGGTTCAGCATCTTCGGGGAACCAGGTGTATGCTAGTTCTTGGATTTTCTTCATCGACCTGTGTAGTCAGACTTTCTTTTCAGCCACCAGCTGAAAATGTGACTATAACTATCTAGTCATCAACACAATCAGAGACCCAGATACAATATTACCTGAGTAAACAGAAAGTTCGGAGCAAACCGCTTTCAAAACTATAGGAACACTAGATAGCTGGCTGCCTGGATAGTCATTCAAGGTTCCTCTGCAAGACTGAGGCATTCATCTTGGTCTATAGGCCTAGAATATCTGAGAGACTTTCCTGCAAAGCAGGAATTTTAAAGGACTGTACTTTTTTGTCTTGGCAGTTGCCTTCCTTTATGTCTTGCTTGTCCAATTTGAACAGCATGTCATCAGCAGTCAAGGCAAGGGCAGTTTCTTGCCCAGTAACTAGCTTTGCCACATTGAAAGCAAACGCTATATGAAGTTTCTTCAATGTTCATCACCTTCTCTGTAGTAAATTGGTGCTGCCAGGAGCAGACATATCTCACTGTCATGAAAAGCCTTATATTATTAAAACACCTTAAATGCCATATTCTGTAATCTCCAAAGAGTTTGCAGACCATCTGCCTATCTAAAATATATCTCTATTTGACCTTGAAAACATATCTAATATGACTATAAGTTTGACTGTTATAGATGACTAATTATTTACATGTATTTCCTATGTTTAGTTATCTTAAATAGTTTGTACTAATAACTTTTAAGGACTAGAAATTTATATTATCTTGTTAAATGAGCTGCACAGATACAATACCTTAGATAAGAGTAGAAACATATAAACAGTATGTTATAACAAAAGTAACATTAAATTTGTATCAATGTACAAAAATTCATACTCATTTAAAATGTTTAAGATGAGTAGTTGCTTTTTCTAAGTTCAAAAGTAGATTCAATAATCTACCTTTTATTCTATAATTTCTATATCCCCCCCCCTTTTTTCAGAAAGAGTTCCAGGAGTTTAACCAGTCTTGCTTAGTTCCTCCCTGACTATGACCAGTAACAATTTGTAACCAGTCCCCCTAAATGATGACAAACATCCATAACACACCAATCAACCAAAAATCACCCACCCCACTCTCTTGGAAATGTGGGTGTCATATTCTTGAGACTGTTTCCTGTTGTCTGAGGGCAATAGCATCTTTAGGATGCTATTGAGAAAACTGGGATAATGGTCAAGTCCTGGGAGAGCTTACCATATCATTTTGTCTAGTCTCTGTGTGGTGAGGAAGTGCAGAGCTTATCTGAAGTCCTGGCTGGAGTAGTCTATGAGGCTGGACCATCCCAGCTAGCAGCTTTGAAGTTGTTTGGGGTGCATATTTTTTAGGAAACTGCAACAGAGGCATTTTGAGGATGGATTACCTGGGATTCTTGTCTTCATTTGTATCTGGTCCTTTTTCTAAAAACAACAAACTTATGAAGGTAACATACATATCTGCTTTAACACAAGTATGGAATGGGTGGTGTGTACAAGTCAGCTAAAGATGATTTTTGTTGTATGATTGAGCAGGTAAAAGACATCTGTGAACTTTTAAAGTCTTTTTAGGCTATATAATTAAACTATCATAAGGACTCTGTAGCCAATAAGATTTATCATGTCTCATTCAGTCTCAGAGCTGTTCCTATGGAGAGAGATGAGCTTATACCATCACCTGTCTTGAAAGGGTTTTTGTTGTTTGTTTGTTTGTTTTATATCTATAGCCAAGAGTTTTAGGAGGTCTACCTCAATCAAGTCTGATCTTAATTGTGAAGAGTTCGTAGCTTTTTGTTTCCTATGGAAACAAAGGCTTATCCTTTCCCCAACACAGCATATTTTCTGACCTTTAAAGTGAAGACACGCCCCAAATATACAGCCTGGTTTAATATATAGCTCTCTTCACAATCCCATGTCTCTCAGCAGCTGTTGCTTTTTGTTTATTAGTATTTAAAATATTTAAAATTTAAAAAGCACTATACACACACACACATGTATAATCCACGTGCACTGTGTTATGGTATTTCCCATTTTTACATGGCTTTTATACTACTTTACTCTCTCTTTAAGTCTTCATTGTTTGTCAGCACCTAGGCACATTTAAACATATTGTACCTGTTAAGAGGTCTTCTCGATCTGGATCTGACTTTTTGTGTATCTGTAGCTTTTTTATTTGTTTTATTTTTTTATTTTTATTTTTTTTGACCCTGTGAACCAAACCTCAAATGACTATTCTAGGGCCACATGGCTCTGGTGGCTGACTTCACCCACCTCAGTTCACTGAGACCCTGGTCTCATGCTGTTGGGCACCAGCATTGGAATTGTATTTACCTGCCCCAGTTCTGAGAACTTGATGAGCCTGATTTTTGGAATCTCTGGAAGTGATAGCTGACCACTGTGAGTACTCAAGGAGAAGTCCAGGCAGCCACCGTGTGCAACAGTGCCGGTCAGCATGATGTCTCTGTCCGTGAGGTTGTACCTCATGTGTAGGCCCCTGCTCTGACCTTCACCTGCACTCTGAGTCTTGAAGGACATAACCTGTGGATAGCTAGCTAGCTACATATCCTGTGTCTTCCATTGTCCGGTATGTTTTTGCCTTCTTTCCCGTAGGGGTTGGTACAGGAAGCTGGACTTTTTAACTGAAGTCAGTATTTTGTCAGTCACCTGTGGAACTCCACTGTGTTTCTGCCCCATGTAGCCCCGTACTTAAACTGAGATGGGATTCAATAAAGTGGCATTCTATTTGAATGAATTACCCAAGTGTCTGTGTCTTTTTCAATCCATAGGCATGAGCCTGACTCAGTGACACCAAGTAGCGTAGGCTACTACAGTTGGAGCCCCCATCGAGATCAGACAATTGGGAAGAAGCTGACAGATCATCCTGGAGTTTAAGGATGAACTGAAGCAATCTCCATCCCAGCACCTGACTGGAAGCCCAGCGAGATCAGAAATGCTGGACATGCTGAGGGGTCACCCTCGGAAGGCTGGCCAGCCAGTAAGATATAGGTTGAGGGTAGATTGAGGTATTTTGAAGTATGGCTTCCAGTAATTTAGAACAGCTTTTAAGCAAGCAGCTAGTTACATGTTTTTTTAAAAAAAACAAACAAGGCACTGTTAATAAGACACAGACTGCATAGGAATTTTTTTAAGGTAATCTGGAGGAAAGAAAAGTTTTGGTTGTCCCTTAGGAAGCCAGGATTGCACAGTTGGCACTTAGTAAAAGATGCGCTTTTGAGCGCCAATGTGAAGGTGAGAGAATGGCTCAAGGAGCCACTGGATGTCTGCCAAATCAGGGGGATATTAGGAGTTTGGGAAAAGACTTTGAGTAGGAAGTAATTTTTAAAGAGCCTGGCTAACTCAGTTGGTAGAGCATGAGACCCTTAATCTCAGGGTATTGGGGAAGCTGCCTTCCTGGAATGTAGCTCTCAGTGTTTGACCTGGGCTGAAGCTAAAGGACATTCAGGTCTGCTTAACCTCTGGGGCCAGGATGTATACTTCAGGCAATGTTTTGTAGTTTTGACTACCAAACCCATTCAGAGTATATTGGCTGATCAGGGATCTGTCCCTGGAAAAGGGCTTGGTCCACAGTTGCAGGGTGATACCCAGCCAGTAGCAGAGAAACACATGGTTCACTGGGTTTCTGGCAAGAGGAGAAGATGGAGAAAATTTTTCTTAGGGGCTGGAGCTGCCGAGATCTTGGAGCTGTACATGCGAGCACAGGCCACCACCCCTTCTGGTCCACACTGGCCGAGTAAGGCAGAGCAGGTGCAGGGCGGAGCCGCGGAGCCCCGCCCTCTTGGCTGAATATGCCGAGGCTGGCCCCAGCAGAGCAGGAGCCCTCCCCCCTCCCCCCATTAAATCACTGAAGCTAAATCTGCTCAGATGGCAGAGCTTCTAGCTGTACAGCTGGCCTCACTGATAGTCATTATGAGGCACAGATTCTTGGCCCTTTAGAAACAACTAACTAGATCGTGCCTGTAGGTAAAGTGTGTCAGCTTTTATTAAAAAGTCAGGCTACCTAGCAGGTTCCTGGGTGGCATGGACCCCAGATACTTAGCATATTCATGACAGGTGTAAAAGGCTAAGAATATTAAAAGCCAATTGCTTACATGGGAGTCCCAAAAGAAATTAAAACAGATAAAGGTTTTGCCAAATTTTGTGCTGATTTTGCAATTTTCCATAAGACTGGGATTCCTTATAATCCTCAGGGCCAGGCCAATGGGGAGTGCTTTCATCACACTCTTACAGCTTGTTTTTTTTTTGTTTGTTTGTTTGTTTGTTTTGTTTTGTTTTTTTGTTTTTTGTTTTTTGTTTTTTAAACTAAGAAGGGAGAATATGCTGCTTCTCCCAAGGACCATTTGTCTCTTATTCTTTATATCTTAAATTTTTTAACTATGAATTCTCAGTCACATACTACAGCTGATAGACATTGGAGGCCTAGCAATGTGGCCTTACCTCAGGTCTAATGGGAAAACCTGGCAGATGGCACTTGGTATGGGCCAGACCCAGTTCTGGTGTCGGGGAGAGGATCTGTTTGTGTTTTTCCACAGGATGCAGACAACCCTATTTGGGTGCCTGAGAGTTTGGTTCACACTGTGGATATTTCTGGAGTTTTTAGGAGATTCAGTGGACTTTGGTAGAGTTCCCCATTGCTAATGCCAGTGGGGCTGGACAGCTCTGTCTGCCTACTTCTTCTGTCCGTTAATTATGCCATGGGAAAGCCTGCTGCTATTCTGGCTGATTTGGCTGAGGCCAATTTTTCCATGTGTGGAATCTTACTGGGATTCCTATATTTTTGAAATTAAGAGTGGATGCATTGCCCCAAGCAATGCATCTATTGCTGAATTTTCTACCAACACCACAAATACTTTGGTGGCAGGCCTTCGTGAGGTATGGATGCACATTAATGTTAACTCTAGTACAAGAGCCTATCCTGGGTACCCCCGGTCAGCCAATGCTGGCCAGGTAGTACCAGCTTTGAGTGGAGTTTGCCCATACTGTGGGCTAACTGTTCTGAGAAGTTCCCTGGATGCTTACACCATCTATAAGTACCTCTGGTGGGTGGGGTCCTCAGTCTCCATTGCAGTTATGTTTGCCACCTGTTTTAATGGAACTGCCAGATCGGGATGAGTCTCATTATCTTGATTCTTCTTTACCCTTCCTTTTTGTGGTGATAAATGATTTTCCTAATGTGTTTGGAGTTTTAACTGTTTCTGAGAAGGAGTATCACCTGAAGAGCTGCTGGGGACCTGAAAGAATGACCGTGATGGTTCCTGTGCCTGTCCCCTTGCCAGAGAATGTCTCTCTCAGCTCATCCTACATTGATCCAAGACGGATTTGGGGATTATTGCAGCCACTGCTGCAGGCTTTGCCCTGAGTCATACTGCCAAGGTGGCAAGCACAGTGGATACCCTCCCTGGGCAGGTTGCAAATGCCCTGACCACTTAGAATGAAATTAATACTCATGTTCATAAGGAGATAGATACTATAGTTTAATTTGCAATTGACTATAGTTCAGGATAAATTGGATTGCTTGTATTTTTTTATTTTACCCCAAGATTGGTTTATGACTAAAGGCCTTCAGTTTATAGGCAGATTTTTAGGACTGGGCTGGCACCTTTCCTTTGGGGGTGCTTCTTTGCACAGGAAGCATTATCCTGATGCTGTACGTAAGTACTAGCATAAAGCTCAGGCTCAGGTCAATTTTGCCACATCACAAGTGTTATTTTTTTCTGGCTCAAGAGAAGCATGATGTTCAGATTTGGCTGAGCTTGGCCAGTGACTAGTGAGCCAATGACAGGTAAGGCTTTGGGGGATAGCCTCAACCCAAGACAGGATGTGTGTTTGTGACCTGGGCACCATTCCATGATGGGTAAGAGGGCCACCTAAGACAGGCCTAGTTAATTTTTTATTGGAGGGGGGACATGTATCTCTCTGCTCTGACCTTCACCTGCACTCTGAGCCTTGAAGGACAAACCTGTGGATTGCTAGCTGCTTTCCATGCTCCAGGCCCTCTCCGGTATGTTCCTGACTTTCTGCCTGGGACTGGGGGGGGGCAGGGGGAGACAGGGTTAGATGAGGAAGTTTCAGTTGTTTACCTGGTCAGTAATTTTCCAACTGTCTCGAAAATTTCCACAGTGCCACGCCCCTGAGAGCACCGTGTATGTAAGTATGAGATTGACCTTCAATAAACGGCATTGTCTTTGAATGAATGACCTGAGTGTCTGTGTCTTTTTCAATCAGCAGGCCTGAGCCTGACTCGACAACCCCAAGTAGTGCAGGCCATTTTACCCATGTTGGGCACCAAGTTTAGTTGTACTTCTGTTTGGCTGCTAGCTCACAAATAGCAACATGGAGACTTAGTGTTATGAAAGCTTGGCCTTAGCTTAAGTTCCCCCCCCAACTAGCTCTTATAATTTAAACTAACCTGTTTTTATTAATCTATGTTCTACTACATGGCTTGGTTACCTCTCCTCTGTACCATATGTCTGACTTCTTCAATATCGCGCCTGTGTCTCTTTCTCTGCTTGGAAGTCCCACTTAGTCTCTCCTGCCTAGCTATTGGCCATCCAGCTTTTTATTAAACTAATGACAGTGACACATATTCACGCGTTGTAAACAAATATTCCACAACATAGCTGTATTTTTGCAATCATCTGTCTTCCTAAGGAAGACTGAGACGTGGCTTGATCATGGAGCCCTGCTCAGTCAGAGCAGAGGGTGAGAAGCTGGCAAGGATTTGAGAGGCTTTGATGAACAGGCAGAGAGAATTGTGCAAAGTGGAATGGGGAGGAGAGAAATACCCCTCAGCAACTGTCTCTCTAGGACAAACACTATTCATTATGATCTCCATGTTTTCCCCCAGAAGACTCCTGAGAAGAAGCTTGGATATCAGGGCAGTGATGCTGGGAGATGATCAGACCTTTAAGACGTGGGGCCCAGGAGAAGGTTTTTAGATCTCTGGCAGTGCCAGCGTAATAGGTTAATGCAGTTGTCATAGGACCTGGCTAGTTCCCACTAGTACGAATGTTAAGAAGACAGCTAGAGTGCATCCACCACCACCCTGTGCCCTGTCTTCTCGCATCTGATTTTCCATGTGGTCATTCACACATGAGATCCTGCACACATCCATCACTGTGATGTCATCCACCATGAGGATGCCAATGAACCTTAGAATTATGAGTCAAATAAACTTGTCTCTGTGTATTACCCAGCCTTAGGCGTTTCATTAGAGCCACAGAAAGGGGGCTAGTAGACTATCCATGATTGTCTTGCCTCACCTAGTAATAAGTCTTAAATCCAGGCACTATTATTCCATTTTTATATACCTTATGACATTTGATGAATATAAAGCCCAACAGGCTACAAATGGAATAAAGATCCTCCATATCCAACAGAGAAAGCATCTTCTTCCAAGGCAGGCACTTTCTACCCCCAGTTGGCTGAGTTAGAGGAGACTGGGCTGGGGCATCTCATGAGGCTCTTGGGACCTCAGCTTTAGAATAGTGTGGTACACAGCTGGTGGAATAGCAGCTCCACTTATTGTCCCCCTTTGTGGTGTTCAGCTAAGGACTCTGAAGAAACCAATCTTGGTGCCTTTTCATGGTTAAAATTCTCCATGGAACTGAAACCTCAAAGCAGCCACCAAGCGAGCCTTTGTTGGGTTCCTAGGCAATCCAGATACCACATCACGGCACTGAGCACTCCGACAGAAAGCACTCGGCCATTCAAAGGGGAACTGAACAAGAGCCTTGTTCTCCTAAGTCCTGGAGTCCTGGCAATTTCAGGCTCACTTTTAATCTCCGGAAGAAATTTTGTGCAGGCACACACACACAGCCTTCCTTCTCTACACTGCCACACTGCTCCTGTGGGCTCAGGAGCTGCTGGTGGAAGAATTTCATGAATGACTGAATAGTCTCTGCTTTTATTCTAGTAGAAGCAATTTGACTTTCAGACCTTCAAACTCCAGATTTGCTTTAAAGATGAATACATCCAGACATGAGCACATGACACACATACAGTCACACAAACACTCACTCACTCACACACCCCTACACATGAGTATATAATATGGTGGAGAGTGATTAGGAAGACACATGATGTCAACCTCTGACACCCATGTACATATGCACACATACACAACAAACATATGTATATGGACATATAGAGGAAATAAATTCTCATCTCTGAAATGTGTCTCTTCTATGGAGAATTGAAAATTCCCCCCCCAAGTACAAGAGGTATGCAATGATATCAGCTTAGTAGTTTGCACTGTTAGAGACAGGAATCATCCATTGATGATGATTGATGTTAGAGATAGGAACCATCCATTGATGATGTTAGAGATGGGAACCATCCATTGATGATGTTAGAGATGGAAACCATCCATTGATGATGTTAGAGATGGAAACCATCCATTGATGATGTTAGAGACAGGAACCATCCATTGATGATGTTAGAGATGGAAACCATCCATTGATGATGTTAGAGACAGGAATCATCCATTGATGATGATTGATGTTAGAGATGGGAACCATCCATTGATGATGTTAGAGATGGGAACCATCCATTGATGATGTTAGAGATGGAAACCATCCATTGATGATGTTAGAGACGGGAACCATCCATTGATGATGTTAGAGATGGAAACCATCCATTGATGATGTTAGAGACAGGAACCATCCATTGATGATGTTAGAGATGGAAACCATCCATTGATTATGTTAAAGACAGGAACCATCCATTGATGATGTTAAAGACAGGAACCACCCATTGATGATGTTAGAGATGAGAACCATCCATTGATGATGTTAGAGATGGGAACCATCCATTGGTGATGTTAGAGATGGGAACCATTCATGGGTGATGTTAGAGATGGAAACCACCCATTGATGAGGTGGGTCAAACAAAGGCCCCCATTTCTCTATATCTCCTAATCCAGGAGCCACTGGCTGCTGCCTTGGAAACTCGGGGTTTCTCTGAATTAATATATCAGTTTGGTTCTATCTGATTTATAGATACAATGGAAATATTGTCCCCAAATCAGAAGCCTTCCAAGTTAGTTGCTAAACTAGACCCCTGACCCAAAGGTGTTTGGGGCTCAGCTTTCTCCCTCACTCTGGATCTCTTCAACGTGTGGGTTTATCTTCCATACAAGACATTATGATGTCCCCAATGTGGGGATGGCAGACTCCTTGGTCAGCACTCATTTTATCTCATTGTTTTAAATAATGAACATCTAGAAAGTGTTGGAAGGATGTGGGAAAAGGCATTTTCACTCACTCTTTCTTGGTGACAAGTTGATAGAATCTCTACAGATGGACACACTATTCAAAAGTCTTTACATATATGATCTGACCAAGAAACATGGCCTATATCATGATATATGTACATATTTAACATGGCACACAAATACCCACTATAAAATTATAATAACAAGAGACTGATGGTACCCATCAGAGTAAAGAAATCAACCAGTGGGTGAATTTATCCATGGGAAATTATTTGGCCACTAAAAAGTGAGGTGGATTTGTCTACTGAGATCTGGATAGACACTCCAGACATATGGATACAGTACAGAACTAGCTGTGGCTATGGGGGACTGAATCCTGGTAGAGATAAAATGAATAAATTCCTCAGACAGGACAACTAAAGCCTGAAGTCAGAGATGGCTTAGGATGAGCTCCTGCAGTGTCTAAATGTCAATTATGATACCTTGTGAGCTAATTTTTAAGTCGTTGGTAGCTTGAAATCAAGCACAATGAGAGCATTCACTCTGGAAATCAAGAAAAGTAACAAATAGATGAAACTGCTTTGCCCTAAGTCAGAAGTATGTGTGTGTGCCAACACAACTCAGGAAGACACATGAAAGTGTGGGTGGGCAAACTTGAAAATCAAACATGATTGTTTAATGGCCACAAAGAGCAAGAGCGAGGTGTGGTCAATAAGTTAGAACCACACAAGTCAAGACTGAGAAAGGTGATCCAGTGGGTGAAATGCCCAGTCTCTGTTCTTTACCTTCTGTGGAGATTCGTCATGATTGTGATAAAGCACAAATGTTTAGGAATGGAATTCTATTGTGAATCCCAAATTTGAGGGACTGGAGAAAGTAGATACACCAATTCCACCAGCAACCTCTGGAGAAATAAATTACCTTCAACGTGCCAGGCTTACAGGGAGGGCATCCTGTTCTCCCCATAAGGTCCCTTCCAGTACTCTAAGGCTAGAACTCTGAGTCACAGATGGTCCTCTGAAATTTTTCAGCTCTATTGACCCAGAAAAGCAAAGGTCTACAAGAAAAAGTCAGGGCTGAGATGCAAAGGGATGGCATTACATTTTCCTTTTAGCTTGTTTTCCATTTTAAAAACCACTGCGTTGAGGGACTGGGGAGATGGCTCTGCGGTTAAGAGCACTGGCCGCTCATCCAGAGGATCCATGTTCACATGGCAGCTTACAACCATCTAAAGCTCCAGTTCAAAAGGATCCAACAGCCTCTTCTGGCCTCCATGGTTACTGCACACATGTGGAACACAAACATTCACGCCTGTAAAACATTCATAAACTTAAAAAAGGAAAAACCTGTTAAGCTGAATATGTGAAATATACACTTAATTTTAAAATAGAAATAAAAAAAACATGGAACACAACCTCAGAGCCTAGAGGCTGAAGCAGCAAAGTCACTCTGACTCCAGGGCTATCCTGAGCTACAGTGAAATCCTGTCTGAAAAAAAGGAGCAAAAATTGTCATAGGATACACCGTGAGATAAATGGTCCCCCTCTCACCTGTCCCCTGCCCTCACCCTCACTCTATCGAGTGTTTCTTATGCATGGGTCAGTTCCCTAAGGTGCAGACAAGTAAACATGGTGCCGCCTTCCAGCTTCTGATAGTATGTGGCACGATGCGCAGAACATCCTACACCTTTGTTTTCGTGGCTCTCTTCAGATCGCTCAGAACTTTCCAGATCAGAACCTACACAAGATAATCATTGTTTCTGTTTGTGACCACAGGCCTTTCCTACCTGTGGGTTAACATGCCCTGTTCTGCCTGCCAATCCTCTCCCTGTGGCCACTTTCACCTCCTACATTGCACTGTAGGAAATAGCTTGAACCTGCATCATTTCGGGAAAGCAGAAATGCCACTTTCCTTTGCTTGCTCAGATTTTGCCTCCACTCTGGAGCTTATACGGCTTTTCAAGTCAACCCACGCTTCCACACCCTGCTTGCAGGGAAGGCAGTAAGATGCAACCCAGACTCCCAATTCCCTCTCACCACCATGCCAGGCCATGGAAACCCTCCTGCAATACTCTACTACCCTGCGACCTCAACCCTGCATGTCTAAGTCCAGCGTAGTAGGAGCTGCATGCCCAAGACAGTAAACCTTGCTTGGGTGATCCAATTTTTTTTTACCAAGTCTGGCACGAAACATACTCTATTTCACCAACAGGTGGCGCTGCTTTCCACCTCTACCCAGCTAAGACTTCAAGGTCTCACAGGGAGCCTGCTCTTGAGAGGAAGAAACACCGGAGGGTGGGGGGTGGCCCTAAAGGTGACCTTATCCTTAGAGCTGTCCACAAGTTCTCTGAAGGCTCCACCCACTAGCCTAAACCCACAACTACAATATTTCCTCTGCCCTGTGACAAGTGTGGCAGGGTCTCACTTGTTTTCTTGTATACTGAGAAACAGAGTATGTGAGCCATGAGCACAGCCTCTGGCTCACTAGGTCCCTTTGACAGCTGACTTCAGCTAACTGGGCTTCTAGTACCTTCTCTGTGCAATGTGGCATGTCATTTCCTGCCTTGTGGAGTTGCTGTGAGGGACTCAATGAGATTCCTCATGCCCTGCTCACCAGCATAGTACTCAGTAGCTTTTAGTTCCTGTTTGCGGTGTGTACAGGTGTTATCTGGAGTCTTCGGTGTTTTACCTATGAGTCTGCATTTGCTGGCACCTTATCTGTATGCTCACCCTCTGGCTCTCACCATGCCCGGCTCACTCTCTGTTTTTTCAAATGTCAGCTTCAGCCTTCTTTTGAGCTAGCCAGGCCTCAAGAGGTCTCACCCAGTCCTACAATCTCCTGTTTATTTAGCAATCACTGCTCTTCTCTGTATGTGACTACCTAGAAAGCACTCTATAAATGCCTGGGTGTGTGTGTGGGGGTGTCAATGGAGGGACTGTGCTGGTAGTCTCAAGCTTAAGAAGGCTGCTGATGTGTTAGCAGACCAACACCTGTTGTATATGATTTTTGACTCTGGGCCAGAAGTCTAACCTGCTGTGGTAGCTTTTATTCTTTAAAAATGACTCAGATGCTTATATTAATTTTATGTTGTTTGGCCTATGTCCTAAGCACATTGTTAGCTGGCTTTTTTATCTTAACTTAACTTGTTTTTATTAATTTATCTGCCATGTGGCCTGTGGCATGGCCCAGCTCACCTGGATCTTACATGCCTTTTCTTTGGTGATTGGATGGAGACTGACTTAACATTTTTTTTTTAACCTGTCTCTCCTCTTCTAATTCTTTTACTTCCTTCCATGGTGCCCCACACAGGCCAAAACAGCTCCTTTATTTCCAGGATGATATTCACCGCACACAGAGAACAGTCCCACCACAAGCACCCATGCCACCACCCAGCCCTCAGCTTCCCCAGTGCCAGGGCTTAGTGGCATTTGTGGAAATGCCTTTATCTTCTAGGCACAGCCCTCTCAGAAGCACACAGCTTTATACTTGTAGAATCCAGACATGCATGTGGGTTTTCTTGGCGCCCAGAAGGTTGGGATACATAATGGAAGGCTGCATCTTTACTATTTAAAATACAGTCAAGTCAATGAGTCTGAGCAGTCTGTAGGTGGGAACATGCATGGGAGGGTGAGGGAGGGAACGTGTTGCTTAGTTGTACTGTTGTTTTGTCCATACAGGATAGTCATCTGTAGAAGAAACGTCAACCAGAAAAATTCCTTCCATGTGACTGACCTGTAGGCAAGCCTGTTGGGGATATTCTTGATTGGTAATTGTTGTAGAGGTGGCATACTTTTAATCCCAGCACTTGGAAGGCAGAGGCAGATGGATCTCTGGGTTCAAGGCCAGCCTGGTCTACAGAAAGAGTTCCAGGACAGCGAGGGCTACATAGAAAACAAAACCCAGATAAATGAAGATAATTGATGTAGGGAGCTCAGCACACTATGGGTGGAAGCAGCCCTAGGCAGATGTCCTGGACTGCATCAGAAAGCTGGGTAAGCTAGCCAGGGTGGGGAGGGGAGAGGGTGGGGGGAGGTGGGGGTGTCAATAAGCAGAGTCCCTCCAAGGTCTGTGCTTCACTTCCTGCCTCCAGGCTCCTGTCTTTAGTTCCTACCCTGACTTCCCTCGGTGAAGGATTGTGACTTAGAAGATGAAATTAACCATTTCTTCCCCCACAGTACTTTTGTTGGTGTTTATTACAGTAGCAGAGAAGTAATAAAGTGAGCAGGAGACAAAGCCACACGGAGTTTTCACGGAAACCGGGTGCAGAAGTGGAGAAAGTCTTAACAGCTGACAGATGACACAGAGGTGAGTGACAGAGTCCCTGTGTAGCCAGGAGGATGGTGTGGTCCTAGGTCCCTGGGAGAGCCTTTGAATGGGACCTGGAGGGTAAAAGGGAGATGGCAGGAATGGACCTAGCTGTCTGGGTAGGAGACCAGCCAAGAGCAAGACTCTGAGAAATGGCAAAGTCGCTGTGAGCTCAGTGCTGTGTGCAGAAGGTGTAACAGGGTGTGAGGCTGGGACTCCAGGCTTCTGGGCCACAATAGAGACAGGAGGGCCAGGGTAGGTTATTCTAAGTGCCAGGGGACATTTTTAAGGAATTTAAGAAGGGAAGTTAAGCCAGAATTCACCCTGGTTAAGGAACAAATGGACAGGTAGCTAGAAGGATGAAATACTGAATAAATATTACTAAACCAACCAGCATTAACAACTAGGACCTCTTGGTGCCCTGGTCATACTGTGTTCTGCAAGGATGTGGGGACCAGAAGCCCAGACGGCCCACATACTTCAGGACCCCAGACAGTGTCCCCTCCACCACTCTGTGAGGACCCCAGACAGTGTCCCTCTGTAGTTTTGGGCCTGGCCTAGCCTTCAGTTCTGGATCCGCTTGCAGCCTTCCTGCCACTTACCTCCTAAAAATGACTCAGAGACTTGTATTAATTATATGCTGTTTGACCTATGACTCAGGCTTATTGTTAGTTAGCTTTTTCAAACTTATTTTTATTAGTTTGTTTAGCCACTTGGCTTGATTTTTTTTTTTTTTTTTTTGAGCAACATTTTGGTCTTTCTTTCTTTCTTTCTTTTTTTCTTTTTTGATATCTGTTGGCATCTCTGTCTGACTCTGCCCTCTTCCCCTTTATCTATGTTCTGATTTTTTTTTCTTATTTTTAAGATGCCTTGTCATAGGCTAAAGCAGCTTTTATTACTATTATTATTATTATTATTATTAATTATTATTATCCAATGGTAATTCACAGCATACAGAAAGACATCTCACATCACCCCTTCACCACTCTGTGAGGAACCTACTTTAGCTCCCTAGACCACTTAGACCCTCTCACCATGTGACCAGGGACCAGATGAGACAGGAAAGAGAAACTATTGTCACCTAACCAGGTAATCCCTCCACCTCTGGGGGAAGGGAAGGCGGTCCCAGACACACGTAAGCCTGGGGCTCCCTCTCACCCCTCTCCTTCCCACACCCATTCTCCCCTTTTGGTACACAGATCTCGAGGCCATAGATGAGGATTGTTAGGTGGATTGGATAAGAATGGCCCCCATGGGCTCATAGGGTTAAATTCTTAGGGAGTGGCCATCTTTGAAAGGATTAGGCGGTGTGGCTTTGCTGGAGGAAGTGTGTCCCTGGGGGTGGGCTTTGAGGTTTCAAAGTTCCATACCAGGCTCAGTGGTTCTCCCTTCCTGCTGCCTTCAGACCCAGACCTAGAACTCTCAGCTACCACATCTGCCAGCACACTGCCATGAAGGTAATGGACTAAACCTCTGAAACTGTAAACCAGCCCCAATGAAATGTTTCTCTTTATAAGAGGTGCCATGGTCATGAGTCTCTTCACAGCAATAGAACAAACACTAAGACACATTGTCTCAATGACAAGGGAAACCCAGACCTCTCAGTTTTCAACAGGAAAACAAAAACAGAGACCAACTCCAAATTCAGCAATGTTTTGGGTGAGACCAGGTCACAGCCCTTCACTGGAGAACTTGACTATAGTTGAATTTGTTGTTGATGTGTTTTTATTGTTGTTGTTTTTGTTTTTTACGGCTTGCTTTTTGGGGGCCCACCACCCAGCTCCCAAATAATTGCACAGGTACTTACTATTTCATATAAATGCTCAGCCTTAGCTTGGCTTATTTCTAGCCTGCTTTTCTTAATTTAAATTATCCTATCTTTTGCCTCTGGACTTTTATCTTTCTCTATTCTACATACCTTTCTTTACTTCTTACTCCGTGGCTTGCCATGAAGCTGGGTGGCTATCCCTGATGTCCTCCTCTCCTCCTTTTTCTTGCTCCCTGATCTTCTCAGACTTCTCCTCCTATTTATTCTCTCTGTCTGCCAGACTCTCCTATTCTAGCTATTGTCCATTCAGTTCTTTATCAGACCAATCAGTGTTTTAGACAGTCACAGTAACACAGCTTCCCAGAGTTAAACAAATGCAGCATAAAAGAACACAACACACCTTTGCATCATTAAATAAATGTGACACACCTTCAACTAATATTCCACAACACTTCACAGCACAGAGCAGGGCCCTCCCACACAGACTGGAACCAAGGGTTCAGTAGCCCACCCTAGCCCCAGTCCCACACAGAGCTGACTCTTTACATAAAGCAGGAGGGAGGTGGAAGTCACCTGACCAGTGGTTAGGATCTCCAGTCAGGTAATCCTGCTTTTACTCCAGCTTCACTACAAATTGGCCCCATACCCCTGAATATAGGACCTTCTTGATTAGGTCTCCTGGTATTTAAAGGCAGGTAGCAGGCTGAAGAGATGACTCTGCTTCTACAGAGGACAAGTGTGCAGTTCCCAGACCCAAGTCAGGCTGTTCATAACCACCTGTAACTCCAGATCTAGTGCATCTAGCACCCCCTTCTGGCCCACTCTGGTACCTGCACTCAGGAGTACATGCCCCATATAGTCAAGGTTTCTGTTGCTGAAACAAAACACCACGACTAAACAGCAAGATAGGAAGAAAGGGGTTTATTTGGCTTACACTTCCACATCACTGTTATTATCAAAGGAAATCAAGAACTCAAATAGGGCAGGGATATGGAGGTAGGTAGGAACTGATGCAGAGGTTATGAAAGGGTGCTGCTTGCTGACTTGCTCAGATTGCTTTCTTATAGAACCCAGGACCACCAGCCCAGGGATGGCACTACCCACAATAGACTGGACCCTTCCCCACCAATCACTAATTAAGAAAATGTCCTACAGCCAGATCTTAGGATGGCATTTTCTCAACAGGGTGTCCCTCCTTTCAGATGACTTCAGCTAGCATAGACATACACATGCATTAAAAGGACATAATTCCCAAGCTTGCGTATGAGAGCATCGCTCCCTCAGTGGTGACTGCTTAGTGCCGCCACTCCTGTCAATATGGACAGTGTGGATTGCTGTGGTGTGAATGTAACTGGCCCCCATAAGCTCATGGGGAGTGGCACTATGGGAGGTATGGCTTTGTTGGAAGAAGTGTGTCACTGTGGGAGTGGGCTTTGAGGTTTTCTATGCCCAGTGTCTCAGTTTGCTTCCTGTTGCCTGCAAGATTTAGGACTCTCAGCTACTTCTCTAGCACGTGTCCCTGCTCCCCATCATGAGGATAATGGACTGAACCTCTGAAACTGTAAGCCACCACCTCAATTAAATGCTTTTCTTTTATAAGAGTTTCCATGGTGATGGTGTCTCTTCACAACAATAGGAGCCCTAAGACAATGATAATAGCAATGGTAACTTCAGTTAAGGAAAAGGACTGACTGAGCGAATGGGCATATGAAATATGTATGCTGAGGCAACAGAAAAGGCTGGGCTGATTTACAGAGATTTACATGTTTCTAAACATATTTTTGCCTAGTCTTCAAGTCAATGGAAAAGCTGGGTTCCCACCACCCTGCCCCCACCTCACTCCAGATGCTGGATAGCTACTTCTCTCCCAGATCCCACACCAGGACACTTGCTCTCTTGGCGGTAACAGGTGTTGTGGTTTTTTTGTTTTTTGCTTTCTGGGTTTTTTTTTTTTTTTTTTTTTTAAAGAAAAAAAAAAAAAAGCTTGTGGCTTTGAGCTGTGAGGAGCTGGGTGTTATCACCGAGGCAACTCCTTCCTCCCCTCGACCTCAGAGTCCCCAGAGGATGCTGATGGTGCCTGAGGGGGGACAAGTATCATGTGCCAGGGCCTTGGCACGGCTCCATGATAACTAGCCTCTCACCTTAGGAGTGATCTGAGGAAGTAAGAATGTCACCAGGACTTTCCATCTGTTCTTGTCTCACTCCCTCAGCCAGCAGGGGGTAATTAGGGGCTCCTCCTTCTCCTCAGATTATGACACCTCCATTTCCCACCCCACCCTTTCTATCTCCTAAAGTTACACTACCACACAGTGGGTGAAGAGATACCCATCCATCAAGCCCTCTCCCTGCAGTGGCTGGGCACCCAGCAGAGTGCCCAGGGTTCTGATGCCAATCTGTGGGCAAACTCTCGGGTTACAGAGGTGAGGTAATCCCTAAGAAGTGGTATGGCTTAGACACCCCAATTCCCTCCTCCTCCTCCTCCTTAGATGAGGAAGGACTGTATGTGCATATACAAACCCCACTCATGCATGAACATCAGTGGCTACACATAAATTTATTCTCTACTGAAATATCCTTTGAGCAGACACTGGACCAGGAGTTGAGGGCATAAAAGGGAGTGAGAAATAAAGAAGGTCTCATCCGTGGGCACCATCTATGCTTCATCAACAGTCTCCTCTAGAGGGGACCTGGGTCCCACCCCCAGATACTGTCTCTCCCCCACTGACTGTTCTTGCTCTAACGCAGCTCATGTTTGCACCCCTGGAGCCTCCCTACTGAATCCTCAAATGTGTGGTGTGGGGTGTTGTGTGTGTGTGTGTGTGTGTGTGTGTGTGTGTGTGTGTGTGTGTTTGGTTTGTCCCATGGTGGTAAGGTAAAGTGCACTTAGACTGATAACAAATAATGTGTTTTCCATTTGTCTACAAAACTGCTAAAATTCTTTCCTAGGGAGACTCATAAACATCTATCCCTTCTTCTAAGCTCCCCCACACTCTGAAGAATCCAAAATTGATTGGGCTTCCTTTCTGAGCACACTGAGAGGTTATGTACAGAGGTGTGGCTCAGAGATGATGGAAGATGAATATTTTTCCACAACCATGCAGATAACCCCTTCCCTAGTCTTCTCAGACCCACATACCCTAGCCTCGCCCCCCAGACCACATGCGATTAAAGCAGAGTTGTCTATGACAGTTGGATGGGCGTGGCTGGATATTCAGGTGAGAGTCTTATGGCCCTTCCCACCACTCTAATGAGGAGATAGAAACAGTCAACAAGCCCATCTGGGCTAATGCTTTGTAAGAAGGGTGCAGCCAACTCCCTACGGATGCCCATTGCTTCGGTTCAGAAGGGAGTCAGTCACACACTACGTATCGCTTTCGGGTGGCAGCACTGTATGCAGGGTGGCAGTGTCACTTCACACTCCCTAGGCTCTAGAGACTTTTCCAACTTTCCTAGATATGTCTTGTGGCTTCCTCCTCTCTCTCCAACTCCCACCTGCCTGAGGCCCAGGCTGCTTGTCACACGCTTCCTTGCTTCTCATTCTCTACCCAGCAAAATCTGTCTGTCATGGCCCCAATTAGCATCAGGGACACAGTGACGAGAATTCTGAGCATTGTTGCCAAAGTGAGCATTTCATACAAAATTGCACCTCCTCTGTCCTGAGGCAGGAGCAACAACAGCCACCCCACTCAGACTGTGCAGATTGCTTACATATACCTCCCCAACCCAACTCTGTGATCAGACTTTGTGACACTGCACCCACTCATGAGCCTCCAGGGCCAGGCAGTCCTCAGCTCACCCAGGACTGTGTCCTCCCGCGCTCCAGCCCCTGCCCCCACCTCCCCTTCAGATGCAAAGCGGACATATGGCTCATCTCCATCTTTGGGGGAGGTTCTGTCTAAAGTTGTCCCAAAGATTCAGATTGTATGACAAATCACGTTCTAGACTATCGTGGCAAGAAAGCGGCCAGGCATTTGCATCATTACCCCCAGACAACAGCTTCATTAGGCTGAAAGGGAGGTCTGCAGCAGTGCCAGCGCCGCCACTGACCTGGGCCCCTCTCTACCCTATTGTCTGTGGGCGCCACGGCTCGCGTCTTCATACCATATGGTCTATTTGAGCACCCTACACTGCCTTCCAGGGGAAACAGGCATGTTGAGAAGACTAACCAGAGGCCTGTCCCCTGAGTCCAGGAGCGATCCTGCCGCAGACAGGGTAGGACTGAGCAAGAAGATGAAAACTAGAGGTCTCAGGGGAGCTTAGAGCCCTTGCACAGTATTTGGAAGCTCCTCCGAAGTCCCTGGACCCCTAGGCAAGGCTTCCAGAAAACCGATTAAGTGAATCTGACAGGCTGAAAGCTGAGGCCATGGTCTCCTTCTCCATCTCTAATATCCTAAAACCTGAAAACCAAGTTGTCCCTTCGGGAATATTCAGAAGTATGGTTTATAGGGGATTATGGGAGGAAGACCTACTTCTCAGTTCCCAGCTCCTCAAATGCCAGTTGCTCTAAGCTTTGCCCCAGGCAGCCGCTAGGACCTGACGGCCCTAGGGAGGAGAAGTCTTGAGCAGCCCTGGGCAAAGGCCCGGTAGCCATCACGGGGCACCCTAGAGGAACAAACGCTGGGAGCCAGGAAGCCGCCCGCAGGGACCTCGCCTGATGTTTCTTTAAGAGTGAGGAAGAAAGCTCGGGCTCTACTGGTGCGGTTCTTGACTGGGCCAGCCAACCCGGAGGATTAGGGCCAGGATTAACATTTTAAACTCCGCCAGACTCCCTGACTCAAAGATTTCGCTAATCGTATTACTATCCCTCGGATTATTGCCTTAGTCTTGGCAGAACAGACTCTAAAATCAAATTGATTAAAGTCCCCTCCTGTTTTCTCTTATCTCCTTTGGGGTGAGGGGAGGGACCTCAGCTTCCGAAGGAGCGGACTTTGAAAGTCAGACCTCACTTACTGCTCTCCAGCCCGCCCCCCTTCCTCGTCAAACTATAGAGAAAAGAGGAGCAACACTGTTTCTTTAGTCCCGCCCACGTCAGCTCCTAATTCCCGGTCATTTATCCCATATTAAAACTTCTTTAAGTAAGAATGGACCAGCATCAGCACCTGCTATGCAAATGCGGCCAAATCCAGCAGGGCCGCGGGGCGTGCGGCCATTCAGCGCTCCCGGCGCCGCGCGGCCCTTCAAATGCAGACGCGCAGGTCCCGACAGATTGCGGGAGGGGGTGGGGGACAGGGCGGGGCGGGGCGGGGCTGCGGGCAGGGGGCTGGCTGGAGGGGGACCTGTCCCCAGAGACTTTCTTCCCCGGCACTCTCTTCCACCTTCACCGTTTTCCCAGATTCCCTATCTTAAGGCCATGGTTGCTCTGCTCCAGTGTCCCCCGAATTCATCCTTGCACCCCAGTCTAAGTCTAGTTAGCCTTTCTGGTGCGCCCGCGCCCGCGAAGGGACCGGAATGGGGTAAGGTCGCCTCTGGCTCCGAGCCCGCGCCAAGGTCCCCGCAGCGCGCTTCCCAGGAGTCAGCAGGGAGGAGGCCCGGCCGCGGGATAACAGGGATTAGCGTGTGGGGGACCATTGAAGCTGGCCCGGTCCTCACGTGGCTGGAGGCCGCGGCTCAGTCGGGTCTCGTGCGACCCTAATCCGCTCACGAGAGGAGCCGGCTCGCCCGCACCCAGGCCGCGCGCTTGACCTGGCGCTGGGTTGGTCTGCGCGCTCCCGGGGCCCGGGCGTGGGAAGAACTGTGGCACGAGGGTAGGCGATGCAAAGCTGGGGTGGGGGGGGACCCCTTCCTCTAGCCTCCAATCTTTATTTGTGGCTCCATAAAAGAGATGGAGAAACTCCAGCTCTCCGGGGGCGCCAGGCGACAGCGAGGACCAAGGTGTCCCAAAGGCGTGCAAAGCGATAAATACACTTGTGCAGCCCGCTCTCTGTGTCCCTTGGGGGCATAGAAAATGAGGCGCTTTCCTTCTTCCTTTTAACTCGAGGGGAGTACCAATAATTCATGTATGTTATAATTCTTCATTGCCCCTAGGTAGTCTGGGAAAACTAGAAGAAAAGAAAATGCCAGAAAGTTATGGTAAAACTTGAGTTGCCGCCGAAGCCGCTTTCTTTGCCCCTGCTGCGAGAGTCTGAATAAGGAGAATGCCCTGGACTGTAACAAACAAAAAGAATGAAGAAGACAAAGGGTTTCCAGAAAAAGGTTTAGCTAGAAGACAAGGCTAGCGAAACTGAAAGGAGGGAGAGAAAAGCATTTACAACAGGACAATAAGTGTACTAATCGCTTTGATATATTATACAAGCCCAAAGACCCAAAACATTGTGTAATTATTTATAAATGACTCCTCCACTCCTGTGCATAATGCAGAGGAAAGAATAAAACCGCGGGCTCCTCTCTAAACTATTTCTAAATAGACCTGGTTCAAAAGGAGCCAGAAGTGTTTGAAATAAAATAATTAATGGTGGATTTTATGGTTGTCTCATTAAAACATTTTAATTACTGCAAACAAAATGCAATTGTGTTTGGAACCTAACGTGAGGTTAGGTAGCCAAGTGTCAAGATAGCGAGGAAGAGAAGGTCCTCAGCTTCGGACTTGAGTTTTGAATTCTTTGCATAAGCCACTGGGGTAAATTTCATGTCAACCTCTTCTGCTCACCCTTGTGCAATTTCCCACACTTGACTCCTACACATCTAGTGTTTTTCCTATTTCACTCCTTTCCACAATTAAGACGTTATTAAGACTTACGAACACACAAAGCAGATGAAAATGAAATGTAGCAAAATGAATTCTGGTCTTAGTGACTTGGCTCCCTGTGGCAGGTGCAGACTGCATTGGGAGAGTTAACCCTACTGAAGACAGCAACAGGGCTGGAGGGGGGTAGATATTTTTCCTAAATGCAAAAGATTTAACTTAGAGAAATCTTTCAGGACAAAACTCCAAGGCTTTGCAGGTTAGTTGGGGTTGGTTATCACTTGCCTCCAGCAGCCAGTAACTGATGATTCCTAGCCTCCAGGCAGAGGGGGAGTCACCTCAGCCCCTCCCTCTTTATTCTGGGCCTGAAATCCTTATGGCTTCTCACCCCACATGCCAGCCAGCACCTTATGCCTCCCTAACTCTCTTTTCTCCCCCCACTCTCCTTTTGGCACAAAAAGAACATTGTTTTCCCCCAAAAATGGCCCAAACCTCAAACTTTAAACTATGTCCATCCGAAGCATATATTTTCCCCCTGTACCAGCAAGGTCTAATGGTACCACCGTGGGTTGAAAACTTCTTGCACCAAGTCTTTCTTTAGCTGGCAAATTGTCCAGCATTATTTGGGAGGCATTTCTTACTCACTCTAGAGAAAAGTAGATTTGCATCAGGGCTTCTCACACTTGTGAGTACTGAACACAACTAACACACCAATACACAATGCCAGGGAATCTTCAAGCAGACATCTCTGAGGTGCCAAATGCATATAGGCGGCACTGTATTTAGCAGGGCAGGGGCCTAGGGGGCCTCCACGGATTTTGGGAAACCATGGATAATTTGCCATTTTCCTTGCTCTGTCACTGAAAGACCCCTCTGTTTCCCCCTCCTGCCTCGTTTCCCCCTCCAGCTTGCACCCCCTTCCACAACTGTCATGGGTCATCAATAAAGAAAATAGGGAATTGTTTCCCCTTTCCAGCCCCACCCTGCTCTTATGTGGAAAGACAACTGCATGTCTGTAGTGTATTTAATCGGAGGGAAGGACCCACTCCGTGTCTTATGGAGGCCTTCCAGCCCTTCCACTTCAGCCACAACACTTTCTGGGCCCTTTCTTTCTGAAATGATTGTGACTTGATTTTTCTAAGTATCACTCACAAGCCCAATGCCACCCCTCCCCCCAGCTAACTGCAGAAACAAACAAACAAAAGATTGGAGCAAGGCAGATAACTTTTAAAAAAAAAATGGTGGCTATCACCATCATTCCCATTCTATAAAGTTGCTCTTCAAGGCTGAACCTGCAGATATCATCATCATTGCCGAAGGCTCCCTTACAGCCATAGGAAGCAGGGTCACTTTCCTGTCATGAGTTGTGGCTGAGAGTCCATATATATTGGACTTGGAATTTATATTTGAATCCATACTTATTTGGAATCAATTTGAAGTGATAAAGAATGTGACAGTGTCCCTGCATACATTTAGATTATCATCCCCAAACTTGTGATTGCCTGGCAACAACCTGCCAGCCTAGTTGCTAGCTAGGGATCTTTAAAAGATCATTTGTCAGACTTCAGTGTTTCTAAGGGGAGGCCGGTGAGTGGCACAGAGGTCATTTGGCTCAGCATTACCTTCACAAAAGGCTGTGAGGCTATGGACACTGACTCCAAATGAAGCCATACACGTGGTCACTGAGGTACAGAACACAGACTGCAATCTGGGTCCAGCCCTGGACCTCCATCTTATAAATGCTATAACTTGATGTCATTTTAAAGTCCTGAAACTTGCCTTATATGTAGCAGATTGTTACACAAATCCTGGTGTAAGAAAAGAAACTCAGAACCAGATATCGGGAAAGGCTGAAATATCAGAGTGAAACACCACAGTCATATCTCACCCAGCTGTCTTCCAGCTTCCTCAGCCCTCTCCTGGTCACTTCTAATTGCTGCTGTTTTCCCAAGCCTGCCTTAAAGACCCTTCTTCACCCAGCTGTATCCCATCCAGGTTAGGATTAAAGGCGTGAGCTACTACAGCTTGGTAGTCAGCCTTGAACTCACAGAAACACAGAAAGATCTCTGTCTCTGGAGTTATGAGATTAAAGGCATAAGTCACCACTCCCTGCTCCCCCCACACACACACCATGCTGGCTTTAAAGGTGTTTGCCATTGGAGCATGGCTGTTTGGCATTGTACTCACAGAGATTCTCTGAATTCCCGTGCTGTGCGAGTAACCACCGCTCTGTTATCCCTGGAACTCCGGAGCTACCTCTGCCTAGTTTGACTGTGGGTTGATCTCTTTATATTCCAGGTTTTATTAAATATGTAACAAATCACCACAGCAGATTGTTTCACTTATGCATCAAGCATATCCATTTTTATATATAAATGTTTATGATTTACCACACTTTCCCCCTAGTCTGGCCTTTCCATGAAAAAATAAAAAGTAAAACTGAAGCCCTCTAGAGACTCTGGAAGCCTGCGCCAATCTGGCAGCCCTTCCAATCCTTCTCCTCTAGTAAAAATCCCATTTCATCATCACTTGACTTGATCCTAGGAAGGTCTTCTTCAGAAGGAAGTAAAACTGTCTCCCTGCCTCCCCTTAGCCCTGAGTCGGGTGTCTAAGGCTGCCCGTGGTGCATCCCTCACCCCCTACCCCAGAAACCCTGGCACAGCCCTTGGTCTTTTAGGACATGTGCCCACCTCCTCTAACCTCTCAGTAGATTGGCAGCTGGATGCTTCACACATCAGGTATCTCAAACAGCTGGTGAAGCAAGGAAGACCACCTCAACACCTGCTGCGGTTGGACCTGTTATTGCAGTAACACATCCTATTGTTCTCTGGGAACGCCAGTGTCCACGGAAGCGCTCCTGGGCTAGCTGAGACTTAAGGGGCAGGAAAAGCTTTCACCTCCCTCACAGGAATACATCCCCTCGTGGCAGAAGCAATTTGTCTGTGGCCATGTACCATTCTCAGGACAAGCTCTATCCTGGAGGATCGGAGGATCTTATAAGGAAGGTTCTCAAGCACCCAGCAGGCACCACTCCTATCTAGGAAGTTACTGCTTCAAAAACAAGGAAGAGCAAGCCAGAGATGTCCTCCTTGTCATAGTCAGATAGAAAAAGTGGGCAATGGTAGGAGAAAGCCTAGATCTATGTGTACACATGGAAAAGTATCTTCTCCAGTCAGATATAGCCCATATTGGGCCAGGCACATGGCTTTGTGGGTAGTACAGGCTGTGACACTTACATGGGCAAAATCCTATTGTGCCTAATCTCTGCTGCCAATATCCATGCTCAGTGAACAAGGAACAAATGTAAGCAATAGCCGTGCTCAGAGCAAAGATAACAGGAAGAGACAGCAAAGCCATCCAGGACCCACCACAACTGTCTTCTGTCTTTATAATCATTCCACCCAACGCCCTTAGACTGTCTATTTACAGCTGACCCTTCTTTGATGGCCTCTCAAGTCTAACTCCTTTCCTTTTGGGAGGTGTTCTTCAGATCTGCTTCTTAAAGACCATCTCAATATCGTGAGACAGATGCCCTGACTGCCTTTTACAGCTATGTCTCCCCTCTCTCAAGACCATAGGCTTGACCTACACTCTTCAGAGAGCTGACCCAGGCCAGCCCCCAGTGGATGCTTAGAGTGAATCTGCAGGTGAATTGCAGACAGAAAAGCAGCCGGTGGGATTGAAAAGCACTAGCCGGCCACATGCTTCTCCTCAACTCATACCTCAGTTTCCCATGTATAGATGCAGAGGTTGAATGAATAATCTCCACAGGTTCTATTAGCACTGAACCCCACCAAACAATAATAAGGAGTCAGGGCTTCCCTCAGCCAGTCACCCTAATATCCTACACCTAAGATTAATGCCACACTCAGCCTGGAAGAGCAAGCCATTCATCCACCTTGTCTCTAGGTCACCTCCAAATGAAGTGAGCCAAGATGTCTAGGCTTTGGCAACATGGCTGGCCCTGCTTTGCTTGTTAAGCCACAGACATTAACTTGGCAAACAGGAGCAGGGAAGCCCCACTCAGAGAGTGTTTTGGGCAGTCCACGGGAAAGTTGGAGAGTAGGTTTAGAAGACAAGGAAGGGAGAATGTCATACAGTTCAGTCTGCTCAGGACTTCTGCCTAACGCCTAGCCACCTCTTTTACCACTGGCCAATGGCTCTTACAGGTTGTTGCCATGATTTAAGTGACCTTTAAGAAGTCACCAGCCCAGAGCCCAATTTCAGTTTAATAAACTAAACTTTAAATTGTATGGTCTAACAGCCAAACAGAGCAGGAAAGCTCATTCTTGTGCTCTCACATCCTTCAGTAGGAAGGTAGGTACTTCAAGAGCTAGGCAGCCAAACTCCTGACAGATGTCTGTTCCAATGTTGCTGGGCAGACTTAGAAAGAGAGCCATTTTGAGTTCAATGGTGGCCCCCAAAGTCTCAGGATGTAACTCTAGTTGAAACAAGAGTTCTGGGAGATGTATGTAATCAAAGTAAGATGTAATTAAACTGTAAATCAATGTCCACAATTTCTCTTTCTCACGGCATCTGATTACAGCCATTTCCTGTCGCTTCTCTCAAAACTCCTCATGCCCTTATCTATAACTGTGTTCTAGCTTTCTACATTGGCTGCTGCAGAGGAAAGAAGCCACGGAACCAAGAGCGAGCCAGTCAGCAAAGAGGTTTCTCCATCAAAGTGTTGGCGTCTCAGGCAGAGCCCCTTCGAGACAACAGGCCGGGAACACGGAGGCCACCACTCAGATATCATGGAGGAGGACCTTCAGAGTGTTACTTTTGTTTTTAGTACCTGATCCCACAATCCCAGGTTGTTCTCAAGTGCAGTTGAGAGCTGTCTTGCTCTCTGGCAAACAGGGCACACAACGAAGACTCTCTGTTGGAATAGGCAAGTTCAGAGCCAAATAGGCAGAATGGGTGGGGACAGAATTCTGCTGTGAACTTGCTGCCCTCTGTGGGACTGCTGTCTCCTGCCCAGAAGTTAAGTCCCTTAGCCAGCTGGTACTGGTGTGGGTCCCTGAGGCTGGCACGATTCCAAAATGAGAGACACAAAAACGATTCTTGGAAATGAAGAGAGCAAGATTTCAGAAGGAGAGGGGAGACACACCCCTGTTACACTTAGTGAGTTTTTGAGGCGGGGGGAGGGTGCGCAGCTTGCGCGCGGGGTCTGTGGGGTTGCTGCCAAGGCCCATCCCAGCCGGGGAAGTCAATGGACCTTTATAAACTTAAAGTTTTCCTTCCCTCTTGCCCTTTTCTTCACTAACCCTGGGCGGATCAGGGACACCTGCCCCTTCCTGAGCCTTGTGGCTCTTTGCCCATCCTCTCGCGTCTTTTTGGACATGGACAGTCCTCAGAGGGAGCTGCTCACCGCAACTCTCATAGTTTAAGAAGAACCCTGACCAGGGAGAGACCTACTCGCTACACTTCTGTCATTTCGTCTAAATAAAGGTGTGATATGCCGTGGCTGGGAGAGGGGAAGCCACTCGCTCAAATTCACTCGCGCCCTCCACAGCAGGACAAGGGATGCGAACCCAGACTCCAGCCTCAACCCCAGCTCTCCCACACCGGCCGCGCAGCTCACACTTTCTGCCAGCCCCCTTCCCCCACCCCCCGCCCCCCACCCCCGCCTCCCTGACCCACCCCGGCTACCAGCGCCCTCACTGCCCGGGGAGGAGCGTGCCTCTGCGGGCCGCTAATCGCCCCCGGGCCCCGCCCGGTTTTTCTTGCCAGAGACGCCGGTCCCCCGGACTTGATCTGGCTCCTGGAGCAGGCAGGCCCACCGATTGGCCGGCAGTAATTACGGGCACGCTCCAGGAGGGGGGGTGGGCGGGGGCAGCCTCCAGCGAGCATAAATTATGCAAATAGCCGGCGCCGCACGGGGCTGACCTGCCGCCTCTCGCCATTCACCCGCGCCGTCTCGGGGGCGGAGGTGGCCAGGGAGGGGGGGGCGCCCATTGTTGCGCGCCGTACTTAAGGGGTCCTGAGGCCGGTCGTGTGCCACACTCGGTGCTCACACGAGTTGATCTGATCGCCGGCGACATCACTCGGGAGACCAGCCGGGCGCGTGGCCCCTGCAGGCGAGGCTAGGAGGCCAAGCCCATTTCCCTCTGGAGTCCCTGCGATCTTCCCTGGTCCCCACGCCTGCAGCAGGCACAGACTAGTCCCGGGTCGTACGGAACGTAAGTGTGCCTCTACGGCTGTGCCCTCGGCCCACACTCAAGCCCTCCAAACTCCCTCCTGTCCATTTGTCGGTCCTGCACACTGCAACGATGCCTGCCCCTTTGGAGACCTGCCTCTCCGACCTCGACTGCGCCAGCAGCAACAGCAGCAGCGACCTGTCCAGCTTCCTCACGGATGAGGAGGACTGTGCCAGGCTCCAACCCCTAGCCTCCACCTCGGGGCTGTCCGTGCCAGCCTGCAGGAGCGCTCCCACTATCTCGAATGTTCCTGGTGCGCCAGACGAAGAGCAGGAACGGCGGCGCCGGCGAGGTCGCGCGCGGGTGCGGTCGGAGGCTCTACTGCACTCCCTGCGAAGGAGTCGTCGGGTCAAGGCCAACGATCGCGAGCGCAACCGCATGCACAACCTCAACGCTGCTCTGGATGCACTGCGCAGCGTGCTGCCCTCGTTCCCCGACGACACTAAACTCACCAAGATTGAGACACTGCGCTTCGCCTACAACTACATCTGGGCCCTGGCTGAGACCCTGCGCCTGGCAGATCAAGGGCTCCCCGGGGGCGGTGCCCGCGAACGCATCCTGCCTCCTCAGTGTGCCCCTTGCCTGCCGGGGCCTCCAAGCCCCTCCAGCGACGCGGAGTCCTGGGGCTCCGGAGCTGCGGCCTCCCCCTGTGCCACTGTAGCGTCACCACTCTCTGACCCCAGTAGTCCTTCAGCCTCAGAAGACTTCACCTATGGCCCCGGCGACCCTCTTTTCTCCTTCCCTGGCCTGCCCAAAGACCTGCTCCACACGACGCCCTGTTTCATCCCTTACCACTAGACCTGTGCGGGCAACGCCATTGCCTTCTTTTCTCCCCAGGTCAATGAGAAATAGATGGGGAACTAGCTGAGGCCTCGAGGACCACCCTCAGCCCCCTCCCCCGGTGGATACTGGGGACTCTAAAGGGTGGGGGGGATACCTGACTACTTGTTAGGTCGATGCACCCTTGCTGAGGAGGCCCCTTAGTCTCTAGCCCCCAGTACCGGCCCCTCCTGCTCGCCCTCAGACGGCTTTCCTTTCGTTTTGCACTTTCTGAACTCCACAAAACCTCCTTTGTGGCTGGCTCAGAACTGACCCCAGCCACCACTTCAGTGTGATTTGGAAAAGGGACAGATGAGCCCCTGAAGACGAGGTGAAAAGTCAATTTTACAATTTGTAGAACTCTAATGAAGAAAAACGAGCATGAAAATTCGGTTTGAGCCGGCTGACAATACAATGAAAAGGCTTAAAAGGGAGACACAAGGAGAGGGCTTCATGCATTATGGATCCCGACCCCCACCACTGTGGGCTTGCTCCGGGAAGAACCTGAGCACTTGCATAGCTATTCAAGCACCGAGCTGGAGGGTACTTTAATTTATTCAGGATGCTTCATTCATATGAAAATGTATTTTTGTACATAAAGAGTTTATTCTATTATTATGAGCAATCAAAGTTTACATTTTTGTACCTGCAGATGCTTCATGTAAATAAAAAATAAGAAAACAATAAGTCACCAGTTTCTTTGCCTAATATTAGTGTCTCTGGGGCTTTTCCCCTTCGCTCTGGCGGCTCCACCTGTAAAGTGAAACATTATCCGACCGTCTCCAAAACCTCCAATCCCATTTCAAAAACAACTTAAAAATAAAAACGCACCTGACTTCCACCAAGACTGAGACAGATTAGGGCATTTATGAGCCATCGTTTCTTTTCACCTTGTAAACAAGGGCAATCTTTCAGGCACCCCGTAAGCCAATTAAGACTTTTTAGTGGGGAATTAGCCCCAGATCTGCAGCTACCTGTAGAGGTAGGGGCCAGGGAGCCTTTTGAGGAACTCCACATCAGCTGGCTCTGTGTTTCAAACAGAAGGGATTAAAACGATCAATACAGCGTGGCCACTGGCTAGGAAATCCCAGTGACAGGTGGGCCTGGGCTGGGCTAGAAGGGGCTACTCCTGGAGCAGCCTCTTTAGAAGGGGAAATTGATTTGTAAACAATGCCTTTAAAGTTTGTCTGTTGAGGCTGAGGTCACCCTAGCTGTGAGGACTGGGATGAATTGCACAGCAATGAAGTCCTTGAGAGGAATCTACAGCTGCTTCAAAACTGGGCTAGGGTGCCCATAACCCACCGCACACAGGCATTTATCCTCACTGTAGCTCCAAGTGTGGGGGAGGGGCTCCCACAGAGACCGGCTTTTGCTCAGCCAGTCCTCAGGAGCCATGCCAGAGCTTTCATTTTTTGCCAAAGAAATCCCACTGGGGACTTTTCTGGCTGCCATGTTTGTCTGTAGTCTGACAATAAACTAACAGCACTGACTGGCTAGAAGCAACTTCTGCTTGAAATTACGAGGAGTTTCTTCCTGTAGAACTGCCACTTCCGGTAGCCTCATCTCACAAATTGCCCCACAGTAGAACAACATACCCCCAAACACACACATTGGGCAGGCAGCTCCTTTTGATGCTGTTATGGGGCAGCGTGGGGCTGGGGTTGTAGGGCTGTGTTTTAGAAAAGAAGATTTCTGATGGAAGCCTTTCCTTCTGCCTTGTCCTGGTGGCTTGGATCCACAGATTCTTATGTCAGGCCCAAGTCAGCATTGCTAAGCCCTGCCACAGGCAAGATGCCCTGTGTCAGATAAGGCAGTACCTTCCAAAAGGGTTTGGAAAATTGGATACCTTCTCTAATTGCCCCAGAGCAGGGGAAAAAAAATACTCTAAGATGTCTGAGAAAGTTCTGAGGCCTAAAAGCAGAATCAATTGTTCCTTCTAGAAGCTGTCTCTAGGATGGCCCAGCTTGGGGCTGGCTGGATGCCCCCCCTCATCTGTGCCACCAGCTTTGAGCGTCCTAGAGAAAATGAAATGGTCTGCCTCAGGTGCTGGACTCTCCCTTACAGTGGTCACTGCAAAGTGACTCAGACCTCAGGAACACAAGAAGGGCTTTTGAGAGGCTCTTCAGCTATGAAGTAGTTGCACTTGTGTATGACAGGAATAAGAAACAGCAGATTGGGTTTATCACCCTCTCAGATCCTTGGGAAAATCTGCCATATAATAGCAGGAAGGCTGGAGTTGGCTGACCCTTGGCAGCCTTTGGCAGCAGCAGCAGCCCAGAAAATTGGAGATATCCTTCTCAAGACCCAAGAATAGCACCCCATCTACTTAATGTGACTGCCACAATAGGTTCACAACTCCAAGGTATAGGACCTAGAGGCCCTTCCCATAAAGGAAAATCTTTAAAGACTTCTGTAGTAGAAGGCATCTCTCCTTATGACAGTTTCTACAATTCTTCCTAGGAAGCACATACCTAAGTACAGATATAGTAGTTCTCCAAACAAGAAAAAAAAAGTGGGGGGAGGTAATTTAAAATGCTTCTCTCCTGCTCAGGGGCCTCGTTATTCCTATAGCAGAACCTCGTACATCCCCTCACATGGGGGAAACCTAAAATATTCTAGCCAGTTACGAGTATAGACAGTCCTGCTGACAGCCTCCTCTCAGCCATTGTCCACTGAGAGGACAGCACGCCCCAAAGACTCATTTTCCTGTCCCTCTGTCTCTGTATAACATCTCTATACACTTCTCCCCAGCAGCTGGAGATCAGGGGAAGAAGGCTAGGATGAAGGAGTAGAAAGGAGATAAAAATACAATACGGGGACAGGCTGATCTCTGGGAGTTCAAAGCTAGCCTGGTCTCCAGAATGAGTCCTGAAATGACAGAGGGAGAGAGAGAGAGAGAGAGAGAGAGAGAGAGAGAGAGAGAGAGAGAGAGAGAGAGAACTCCTCGTGTTTCTTTAATGACTGTTCCTCAAGCCCCTGCTATAAACTAAGATGAAGGCCTTGCTCAAAAGGGGCTTGGACATTCTAGTAGGCAGAGATAAAAATGAATTTCTGAATGACTGTGAAGTGCACAAGAGGAGAAAGAAAAGTGAAATAGGGATTAGGTTGAAATACCAGTGAAAGAAAGAGTTCTTGAAAAGTGTGGTGTGAAGAAGCCTTTAATGGTGAGTCACTTGGGCAAAGGCCTGAAGGAAGAGTCAGTGGCATGGCTTGGCTGTGAATAGTGTAGGTAAGGTGTGTGAGGGGGTATGTTTAGGGAGGTAAAGCTTTAGGGAGCTTCCCAGTTCTTGGGCATCACCCTCTTCAGAGGTTTAACTCAGCCAGTATCAGCCCTTTTCAGATCCCAAAGTGAAGACACAAACCTGGGCTGCAGAGCCCCCCCCCCCAAATAAAATAGGAACAGGCTTGCACCAGAAGGAATAACAGTGTTGTCTGGGATAAACCTGGGGCAAACACCTGGGAAAGAAATCGCAATGGGGGTGATAAAGGGGGCTCATGAGGTCTAGGCCATCCTTAACACCACGCCAACATCGCTGGCATTCTATGTAATGTTTAGGCACATTCACTCTGGCTTCTGAACCTTGCTCCAAATAAATTGCATATATTGGTTTTCTAATTAATTAAATAACTGATGAAGTTTAAAATATCTTTATGAGCCAGGTGTGATGGCACATATCTTTAATCCCAACACCCAGGAGGCAGAGGCAGGAAAGAAATTCTTTGTGAGCTCAAAGCCAATCTGGTCTATGTAGCAAGTTCTAGGACAACCAAGTAGAGTCTCAAAAAGAAAAAAAAAGAGAAGAAAAGAAATATCATTATCAAATAGTATTACCTCTATGTCACAGAGGAGGGAAGTGATGCACACACTAGTGCTGTGGGATGCTCTTTCTGTATACTGTGAATATGTGTTGCTACTATTGGTTAATAAAGAAGCTGGCCTATGGCCTATAGCAAGACAGGATATAGCCAGATGGGAAATTCGAGAGAGAGGGAGAAGAAAGACAGAGTCAGGACAGATGCTCTGAGCTGCCAGGGAAGTTCAAGATGTAAAGGAACACAGGTAAAGCCATGGAGCATGTGGTGATACATAGATTAGTAGAAATGGCTTTATTTAAGATAAAAAGCCAGTTAGCAATAAGTCTAGGCCATAGACCAGTTTGTAATTAATATCAAGTATCTGAGTGATCATTTTATAAGCTGCTACAGGGCCAGGCAGGACCAAGAAACTTCTGTTACAGTCAAACAAACTGCCCAACCCACATATCTGCTAGTTGTGAAGCTGAGATTTGAATCCTAGCCTTTCTGTGTTCTCAGTTTAAGGAACAGAGACTAAGTGTAGCCAATCACAGGCCATCATGAGCAGTGCAGCCAACCACAAGCCATTGTCAGCCACACAGTAAGCCTTCAAGACCCAGCCTGAGCCATATGGTGGATGTTTTACCATAATTTTGGTTTCTAGTGAGTCAGTTTATAAAATATACAGCAAGTACATGTGGTGGGAATGTTTTTTGTGTGTTGTAAATAAAGAACTGTTTTGGTCTATGCACAGCACCGTAGAAGTGGGTGGAGAATTAGAGGCAGCCAGGTAGGAAAAGAAGGGTGGAGTTAAGCTAATATTTGTCTGTTTTTTTGGAGAAACAGCATGTAGGAATTTAGGTGAGCAATGGGCTGTGGGCCACGTGGTAAAAAGATGACTAGAAATAGGTTAATTAAAAAAAAAAAAAAAAAAAAAAGAGTTAGCTAATAATGTGCTTAAGACATGGGCCAAACAGTATAAAAGGTATAAGCAAGCATGTGATTCATTTCTTTGGGGGACAAAAGCCACGAACCAAGTTCCAACCGCTGCTGCGCGTGCCAGGTTACAAACTCCGGCGCCAAACGGGCCGGAAAAACTAACTACAACAAGTACAAGTAGAAGAATGGATGACAAGAATTTGCTAAAGAAAAACAGCAGGCAGACAAAGACACATCAAACTTGGTGCTTACAGCAGCTCCCAGAGATAACTGGGGGAACCTGCTGGAGCTATCACGCTAAGATTCTGACTGAGAGAGTTCAGGGCAGACAGCCTTCTCCTTGGATGAGCCTGTAGCTTCCCGTTCCCACAACAAGCATTTTCATACCATCGGATAAATAGTAACCTCTGTTAGAAACAGTGTAGCTTCTAGCTGTTCTCAAGGGTGAGATTTTTTAAATGCCCTTAGCCGTTTCCTCTTCTCCTCATCACAAAGGGGGTGGGGGCAGCCTGAGCTCTGGAAAGGGGGTTTTGGAGGGTACTTGAGATAAATATGCTTGAGCCTGGGGAAAGAGATCCCTCTTGTCTTCCAGAATCTACTTTCAATAAGCACAAACAGCTCATTATGATTTATCAATACAATTTATATTATACCCAGGGGTAAGCTGGGTCATAGCTAGAGATAGGGGCACAGCTGCTGTATGGAACTGGGGACTGAATGAGCAAAAGAGCTCCTCCATTCCTCCAGCTGAGGAAGAAGAGAAATAGCCCACAGAGGGCTTGACGGTTAGGTCTCTAGCAAAGGTCTGGGACGTAAGCAGCTGGAGCAGCAGAGGAAAATCAGCCTCTTTGCCCGTACACAGCTGGAGGGAATGTAGCCTATAGCTTACGGAGACTTAGGCTTCCTTTATAAAATCTGTCTAGGGTTACTCTGACCTCAGCCAAGCAAAGCATAAAGGCCTCAATGTTAATACAGAAGAGTCTGTCTGACAGTGAGAATTTTAGCCTAGAAGACTGATCACCTACTATGACCACAAACCAGTACTATGGTCAGGACACATCTTGACCTAGAAACTGACACTTCCTGGAGATTGTTTGGGATAAGCACCCTGCTCAGACACTGAGCTTACTTGCGGTTGCTGGGCTGATAGGACCTGGATAGCCATAGTTCACACAGGAGGCAGGGCTCCAAGACTAGACATAGGGATTTCAGGTGGACTGGCTTACGTTGTCTTTTCTGACAAGAACTAGATGCCATTACTGCTTGCCTTCCTAGGTCACTCTGTTGTTCATGTAGATGGCCTTGTGTTATTGAAAAATGTGTCTTCACCAACATGGGACATGGTGGTACACACAAGGCATATAGTTCCAAAACTGGGAAGGCAGTCATGAGGATCAGGAGTTTGAGGCTAGCCTGTGCTACATGAAATCTTCCTAGCCTCAAAAAATAAAGGAAGAGGAGGAAAGAGAAATGTATATTTTGTTTTAAGTCTTGGGAATGAGGGACAATATGCACCAAAATTTTGCTAAGGTGGTCTTGCATCACTGAAATATAAACAAAATACAAGGGACAGCATACACTACTTATCAGCTCATATTTGATACTCATACTTCCTAATAAATTGTACCATTGGCCGTAAACACTATGCTGCTTGGCTCTATGAGACTAACCTCCCATATAACCCAGACACCTAAAGACACTCAGTATATGATCTTGGTAGATAGACGTTTTATTGTTTAACTGTATTAGTTTCCTCTATATGTTACCATGGTTTCCTCTGTTGGCTGATGGTCCTTTTCTTCTCATAAACTTCGGGTTTTTCTGTGTTTTGAATCTGTTTCTAGTATGTCTCACAAAGGTCACTGTGGGTGTTAGTGCAACCTTGACAGAATCCAGAATTCTAGGAGATAGCCCTCTACCTGTGAGGGCTTATGTAGGCCAGGTTAGACCCTGATAAGGCCTTATTTTGACTAGGTTGATTGAGGATGGGAAGGCCTACCCATTATACAGGTGGCACCACTTCCTGGACTGGTAAGCTAAGCATGAGCATTCATCCCTGTCTGCTCCCTGAGTATGTGGATAAACTAGGACCACCCAATCCTTTGCTCTTACCATCATGTCTTCCCCACATAATGGACTGTAGCTCTCTGATACCATAAATGAAAATAAGTCCTAAGTTTCGTTTGCAAGATATTTTCTCACTGCAGGGAGAGAGTAACTCAGATGGTGTATAATGAGGCATCCAGAGGGAGAAACTGGATCCAGGTGTAGTGTTTAGAGATGGGAACTTTAGGAAGTGATTAATGCTTTCGAGGACATCAGCATGGAACCCCTATGACTGAATCTTGACGGTTTCACACAAAAAAGGAGAAAGCAAACAGAACACACACTTGTGTGCTCTCTCTCACTTGTCAAGTTCACACTGCCTTGGGACTGTGCCAGCCAGAGGCCATTGCTGTGACAGGTTATCAGCGCTGGCTGAGAATGGTGAAACTCTTCTCAGTGAACCTCTCAACAATCAGTGTTTTCTCTTAAAAATCATTTCACTCTATTTATTGGTGGGGATCACCTGTGTGAGAAAGCACATCCGTGCAAGTCAACTTTGAAGGTCAATTCCCATCCTTCACCATCTAACACCCAGAAATTACATTAGGCCATCATGCTTGGGACAAGCTTCTTCATCTGCTGATCCAGAACTAATTCAGACCTTATTATGAACTGAAGAACTGTCAGTAAAAAGAATTACATAGCAAGATTAGCCACACCAAAGTCTATTGCGGGTAAAAACTTGTCGTGAGATATGTTTTAAATGGGGTTTATTTTGTGAAAATTACTTATAAAACAGAGCTGGTTTTAAGAGAAAATGAAAGGATAAGGTTGTAGCGCGCTGGAACCTTTTTAAGGAAAACTTTTTATTTTTACACCATATGTCTGAACTCTCTCGCAGCTGGGCCGAACTGCGCACCCGGTCGGGAACTCTCGAGAGAGAATGACGGCTTTTTGTCTTGGTCTTCTCCCTCGAAGGTCTACTTCCGGAATCCTTTCCAGTTAACCACGACCTGCTCGTCTCCAGTCCTATGACGCGATCGTTCACATATATAGTTCCTGATTTCCCGGACATCTATACAGTTAGAAGAAGCCATGGAGGTTCACTTTGTCTTATGTCTTGACTATTGATTATCTTTTCATTCACTTATCAATGATTTCTTTATATTATTGAAAAGAGGACTTCCAGGCTAGGTCATGGCACTTCCTAGATGTGAGAACAAATAAATGGCTGTTCAGTCAGGAGCACTCCTCTTCCCATATTTGCAGACAGATGGTCTCTCTCTCCAGAGTCTATGTCCCACATGAGGTAGGTGTCATTGAAAAAGTGGCCGCCCCTCCAGCGTGAGTCCTCAGAGGAGAACTATTTGCTTAGATCATTACCTCTGAGTTGCTTCTAGGACCACCCAAGAAACAGGATGGGCTACGTCTTACATCTTTGTAGACAGATCTCCTAGGAGAACTCTAATACAGTACACTTTACCAAACCCCAAACCAAAACAACAAAAGCAAACAATTAGCTCTTCCTAGAACTAAATCAGATGTCTTAGATCCTTGACCACCCACACCCACACACCATACATCCCGTTAGCTTAAACAAGAATGACCTCATAATCCTGCAAACATTTCATGAGTGGTCCTTCATGACTGGCCTTTCTCCAAGTATTAAGGATGTAGTCAATAAGCCTCATTGTTTAACAGCGATTTTCAAGGACTCTATGCTCAAAATTCTTTTAGATTTCATTTAAGCTATTTATGACAATTTTCTTTCCTTCTCTTTTTCCTGGGCACATGATAGGACTATGTTCCCATAGTTCTTTGCAAGTGAGCATCATCACATAACTGGGCTGTTTTCACTGTGTCACCAATGGAAATCTTAGTTTTGTTTGTTTTTTACTTTTCTGAGACTTTCACAAAAGCTACAAAAAACAACAATGAAAATGAGAAAAGTCTATATTATTTGCAAAATCATTAGATTTCTTAAGCAAATCAGAGAGCCGAGGTTATAAAGTAATTAAGTTAGAATGGTAGGTAGAAAGCCTTTCTAAGAAGACATGAGGTCCTTGACTGTTTAGCCTTGGGGGAAGTGCTGGAAAGAAGAGGGGGACTGAGTGGGAAGGAGGGAGCTAGATCAAGAGGGAAGGAAAATTCAGAGTAGGCAAGAAGACATCAGGCAATTAAAAATATATTTGTTAACTTTATTGTATTTGAAGTTGTTTATATATTGCTATATTAAATATGAAGAAAGCTATATATCTGTCAATAGTGTCACAAGTAGTCACATTTCTTTTTTTTATTTTATATGTATGTATAACTGTGTAAGATCTTGGAATTACAGACAGTTGTTAGCTGCCATGTGGATGCTGGGAATTGAACTCAGCTCCTCCTGAAGAACAGTCAGTGCTCTTCACCACTGAGCAATCTTTCCAGCCCCAAGTAGTCATATTTCTTAAAGAAAATAATTATGTCTCTATAAGAAATAAAATAAAATATTTATAAAATGCAAAACACACAAAGTGTAACACATTTTCTAAAACCAGCATTCCTTCCTTCTTCATTACAGCTCCTGGTTGTTAGGGTTCTTTTTATTTATCCTTGTTTCAGATACATGCCGTAGGACCATGTTCTGGTACATTGTAAATATTTGTCCTTCTTACTTGTTTAATAAAAAGCTGATTGGTCAGAGGTAGATAGGAAGTATGGGCAGGGATTCCAGACTAAGAAAATTCTGGGAACAGAAAGAGCAGAGCAGAGATGCCAACAGAGGCAAAGGAAAGAAGACAACCATGCTGCTCTGAGGAAAGGTACCAAGCCACATGGCTACACAAGCTAATGGAAATAGACTGAATTAAGATGAAAGAGCTAGCTACCAATATGTCTGAGCCATCAGTCAATCAGTATGAAATTAATACAAGCTTTTGTGTGATTATTTGGGGCAAAGTGGGCAGCAGGGCTGAGAGCAGGTCTGAATCTGAGCTAGGCTAGAAAATCTGGGCCAGAAACTTGTTATTACAAATACATTAATTAATAAATAAATAGTCACATGTCAATTTCCATATATTCAGAAATCTACCAAGCCATTCAAATTCACTAACAGAGATGATATATTATATAGATCAGTGTGTTTTCCCCTGTGTAATTAATAATAAATTTTATCTTTATATCAAATATATATTTGTTTATTTTTATTTTATGTATATGAGTGCCCATATGTATGTATGTGTACCATGTGCATGCAGTGCTCACAGAGGCCAGAAGAAGGAGTCAATTCCCCCGGAACTGGAGTTATGAACAGTTGTGAACCACCACGTGATTGCTGGGAATTGAACTCAGGTCATCTGCAAGGAAGTCAGTGCTCTAACCACTGAACCATCTCTTCAACCCTTGCAATGTTTCTATTAGTTCTTGTTCATGCTCCTAAGGGAGCTTAGGTGTCCATCAACTGAATGGATAGTTTGTTTCTAGTAAAAGGCAACTGATACATGTGAGAACATGAATTAATTCCACAAACACTATGCTAGGTTTAAAAAAAAAAAAAAAAAAGCCAGATTCAGACCTAAATGCTGTCTGATTGCACTTATAGAGTACTGACAGACACTAAACAACAGGGGGAATAATCAGATTAGTCATTCCCAGGGACATTAATTAATTAATTCTAGGTAGAGTGTGAGAGAACTAGAGGACAGGGTGGTAACATCCATCCCAGAATTGGTCAGTTCTCACAGCATTGTGCCTCTTTATGTCCATCTCCAGAACATGTCAACTGAAGCCTGTGTGTCAACATGACCAGGAGGTGCCTCAACATTCCTCTTTCCCCATAGTTATCACCTGGACCTGATGACAGCTCAGCTCCAGCTATGCAGATGACAGGCCCCTGCTGAACCTCAGAAGGTGCTCAGTCTTGAACAATACAGGGGCGGAAGTTGAGGACATGTATTCGGTAATGCTTATAACAATTTAACAATATTATGTCTGTTGTATCTAATAATAAAATGTCTTGGGCTTGCCCTTTGGCAAGAAGCTCCTGAACGGCTGAATGACTGCATGGAGCAGAGTCATCTGGCTCCGGACTCCTTTGACTGTTGCACGGATAAGAAATAACCCTAACCTTTAACTAGTGTGTCATTGTCTCCCGCCATAGGAGCCAAGCCTAACCTTACTGTCTGCAAATCTCTGAAAGTGCTGCTTCCTGATGCCACAGGAAAAGTGGAACCAGATCCTCTCAAATACAGTGCAGCCTCAAAATGTATGAGGAAGGCAAATAGTAGAACATGACTTCCCCACCACAGAGGGTGCCTTTGTTTTAGAAGAAAGTAGGTGAGAGTGATCATTCTGTTTGAGCAGGTACCTTCCCAGAGATTAAAAGCAAAGCCATTTACACAGCCTGCAAGACCCTGATTTCGATGCAGAGGATTTCATAGGCTGTACCATAGCAAGAGTCAGAGAGGGGGCTCTTGGGATTCCCATTGCTGGCACAAACTGAGGCTAGGTAACTCTTTTTCTTTTGTTTTTGAAAAACAGAGCCTCACTGTGTAGCCCTGATTGCCCTGGAACTTATTATGTAGGCCAGCTGGCCTTGAACTCATAGAGATTCTACCTCAGCCTGCTGGATTAAAGGCATCATACCTGATGGTAACTGTCTTCTATTGAGAGTGCCTAGACATCATAATCTACCAGTCCATTTCTGCCCATTCCTGATCATTAACTTCATCCCACATCAGTCTCCTCTAAAATTAAAGGTAATGATGGTGCCCACCTGTGTTACAGGGCTTGTCAAGGTTCCATTCACTAAACGAGCTAAAACTAGGTGTGGATCATTGAAAGAGCTTGATAAATATTAGCTATTGACTGATTCAGCTGTGGACACTTTGTAATGAGACGATCTTTCTTTGGTCTCCAGATGGTCCTCTTGGTGCCTGAAGGCTAGAGGTCTCAGACAGAACCTGACTGGTGTAACTTGATTCTCATGCAGTAATTTGAGTGTAGAGGCCAATGCTATAGTTGAAATGTAAATCTGACTGGAGGACATAAGAGGGATATTAAATTATACCTAGAGATAGGCTGGCTCAGGCCCAGACTCATGCCTCACTGCCTCCAAGCATTCTCCAGGCTGGGCATAAGTACTTGTGTACAGTGCCTTCCTGTTTGCAAAGCATTGTCACGTCCATCATGTGACATTAGCCTCACGGTGTCCAGTGAGGTAGAAGGGATTATTGTATCTGTGGCACAGATGAGGCGAGGGGCTTAGAGGTTAAGTGGCTCACCCCAGGTCACAGGGTTAATGAGAGGAGAAGGTGGGACTCAGAGCCGCATCTGGCTCCAAGTCCATTTCTTTTTCTCAGATACTTTCTTGTCCCTTCAGGCTGGCCTCCTCTGACCCAAAGCACACACCTCCACAGCATAGCCACTCTGGATATCATAGCTCATAACCACGCAAGTGATAAGAATAGTGAATGTAACATCAGAGTGAAGTGTATTAAATTGCCGATATTTCAGCTACACAAATGGCGATTCCATTTACTGCAACCTCCAGCTAACACCTCCTTGGATACTTAGCAGGGATTAGGCACCGAGCCAAGCATTTTAAATTGTTCTGGCTTATGCAATCACAACAGCCCTTGCTCTATGTTAGGAATGAGGAAGCCAAGGCCAGGGTTGCAAAGGTAAGTGACTGCAGCCAGATTTCAATTCGGGCGTCGGGGCACAGGCACTTATGAGCTGCAATATCTTGCCAGTTCATCCCCCACCAAGAAGACGTGAATGTCTAATGACAGAAAGTGACAAAACCTCCCAGCTCATTTAACCATAAAGTGCTGCTCACAGCACCTGGTATTCATACATTTGATAACTTTAGGGATTACTTACTTACTGCTTTTTGTGAGACAATCCTGTAAGGTCTCAAGCATTTGTACACATCTTGGGCCAACACTGACTCTCTTTGGTCTGAATTGTCTTTTCAAAAATATCTATATATCCAAATGTTTAGAAGATGGTGCCCCTTGCCAGAGCAAAGGACAGGTAGACTATGGGTATAGAATCAGAGTCCCTAAACTCAGAGCCTGTCTCCCATACCTCGCTGAGTGTGAAGGTATCATCTGGTTAGCTTTGGGTCTCACTATGGAAACCAGGCCTTGGGGAATCATTATAAAGAAGCCAATTTAATGGCTGCCACTACTGCTGAGTGCTAACCCACCTTTTCTAACCCCAGGGTCTCCTATCTTCTTTTAGTATGAAACTAAATGTGCAAAATCTATTTTTTAGTTTGCAAATAAGTTAACATCTCAGACCCAAAGTTCTTAGCGGTTCAATATAAGTACTGGCCCATGACTGAAGCAAACATACGGCCATTATGAAAATTCCCTGTTTGCAATGTGATGCATGGCAACCATCCTTGTAGTCCCCCAGTGGAGTATTGATGGGCACTTACAGAGAGTAATGGAAGAAAATAATCAGGAGAGTGAGTCTGGCCTCCCTGGGCTGGCCACTACTCTAAGAGACAGCCACATTAACACCAGGGTTTATTAAAACCTACTGTTTCTGACTTCAATTTTCTAATTTTCCCACGTGCACTTGTAAAAGAAGTGAGTGGAAGAGGTAATCTATTCACCTATTAAAAATATTTTCTCGGGGGGCTGGAGAGATGGCTCAGCGGTTAAGAGCACCATCTGCTCTTCCAGAGGACCTGGGTTCGATTCCCAGCACCCACATGGCAGCTAACAACTGTCTGTAGTTCCAGTTCCAGGCAAAACAACAAGGCAAATAAATAAACAAAGGTTTTTTTAAAAAAATATTTTCTTAGTGTTTACCTTGTACCTAGCTCCTGGAATTCAGGAGAGAAAGACAAAACATACAGACTGAAAGTCTCATCAACAGTATGAAAAATCACTAAGTAAGCAATGATTCAGGTGAGTAAGAGAATACCAACTAGGAAAACTAACAGCAAAACATCCTTTGCGAAGATTAAAAAACAAAACAAGCTAAGGAAAGGTCCTGGTGGTCAGAAGTTAGACGCCAGAGTGATAAGAAGAGGTATTGCTGTGGTCAGAACTAGGAGAGGCAAGGGCTAGTGTGGATGGGGAAGGCGGAGGTGAGGAACCAGCCTGAGACACGTGACCCAGGCTGGCGCTTTCAAGGAACCATGGGGATGCCTTAGTGAGCTATGCGGAGCAGGGTCCTCCCAGCCACAGTGCCAGCATTGCTGTGCTGCAGGAAGTGCTCAGTCCTGCACCATGAGCCACTCGTGATCAGCGACAATCGACAATCGTCTACAGGGCAACCGTTTGCCAGCTTCAGAATGGTATTCAAAACAATGCTATATGTAGAAGTGTGTGTGTGTGTGTGTGTGTGTGTGTGTGTGTTGGCAGCCTTCCTGTGACATACAGCTGAGTTCAGTCTGTGTGCGTTCCCATACAAATAAATTAATTGAAAAAAGGAGTCATTCGTGATTACGGGCTACTCAAGGCCAAGGACTCACTCTGTGTGGGCACCGTTAGACCTCAGAAGTTTGAGATGTTCATGGAAGAGCAAGGAGAAGAGCACAAAATCTTTACAAATAGCCGGTTGCCCACAGCCTCTTTATAGTTTCATTTTGTTTTGTTTTATTTTAACAGATCTTGCCTCTAGTTTATTAGTAAATACAGAATAGGGCACTGACCACCTGTAATAGAGTGAGTGTGTCACACCAGTCCATCTGTTGGCAGACAGAAACCTTTTCTATGGGGCCTTCACAGGGACCGAGGCATCGCTGGGAGCCTGGGCTTTGGTTGGCATGGCCATGCAGCTTTGAATCTGCTTCTCAAGCTTGGGGTGGATGATGAAGGCAAGTGGCCACGTTTGCGGCTGGGCCCTTTGGCTTCCTGGGCTTACACCACCTTAGGCTTTACCGGGGCCTTGATGGCCTCTGCACAGCCACCATGGGCTTTGTGCTGTTTGTCTGCATCTTCTTTGGGCCTTTCTTGTGCTTCTTAGAAAAGTTCCTCAGCAATGTGGAATCAACCCCCAAGAGGAGGTTCCTGATACCATTTTCAGGGTTGTTATTCTTTTCTTTTCTCCTTCTCCTCCTTTTTTTTTTCAAGAGTGGGCTTGAACCCAGGACCTTATACATGCTAGGCAAGTGCTCTACCACTGAGCTGTGTCAATCCCTCACAACTTCTTTAGATGTAGCTAAATGAAGTGTTGAGGAGGACAAAGAGGAGAAAGAAGGAAGAAGGGGAGGATGAGGAAAGGAGAGAAATGCACGGAAAGATACAAATGATCCTTCTATGCAGACAGCTCTGACGCACAAACTCAGGCGCAGCTCAACAGAGAAGAACACAGTGATGTCACGGAGATGCGGGGCCCACGAGAGCAGCCATTAAAATGATGTAAGTACCTAGAGCTTGGATTAAATATGAGGGAGAAATAGATTGCATATTTCATATACACTGCTCAAAATAGTGTAAAAATTATCTACGTGTAAAATGCCAAGAAGAGGAGAGTGAGAACAGTCCACAGTATTTTATAAACGGTGACAGGGTAAAGCAGAAGCTCTAGGAAGTTACTTAACCACACACTTGAAGGGCTTCTTCTGATTTCAAACTGGAATGCAAATTATGAAGGAGGAAAAATATTAATTTTTTTTACAATCAGCAACACCAAGGTATCAGTCATTTGCATGCAGAAACAGGACACTCTAGCTGGGCGACTCACTTGTGAGCATATTTATTAAATAAAGACTGTCCTATTAGCCTTTGGCTGTCTTTTACAATCATAGTCTCCCTGCTATAGGCAGCACTTTTAATAAGTTCCCTGTCCAGATTCTTCTAATGATATGCTTTTTACTACATAAAAAGGGGCTTGTGAAACCTAACTCCTCTGACAGAAGCAAGCCCCGGTCTCTGAAGCAGCAGAGATTTCAGATTTCCACCAGGTTCGCTTGCACCTGCCCTTGTGAGGCATGAGGTTTTGTGTGCAGAAGCCTCCAGGGGTTGAAATTTAGCCCTGTCCATGTAGCAGGAGGTCAGCTGAAGTCACTGGGTCCCAAGACACTGGACTTCAATCTCCAACCCAAAACAAAACATCAAAACACTTCTATTCACGGGGACGTGCTCAGCGGGGCGCTGGCATTACAAATGTAAGTCAGCTAGGCTGGGAGAAGGGGTCTGCTTAGACAGTCGATTGTTCTTGGAGATCTGGCCACCTCCAGATCTGTGTCAGGCAGGCTCCCATACACTGAGAGAAAGCCAGCTTCTTCTAGGCTGGGCTCTGGCTGCCATCTGATACCTGAATGAAGAGTCGAGCCAGCAAAATCCAATCTCATTTTAGGATGTCTGCCTCTGTGACAAATGGTTTTGACTTTCTTAAAAATCATTAATGTGAAAGAAAATTACTTTTTTGGTTGATTTTCAAGCAGTCTTGAGGGAGGGCATGCCGGCCCATTTACAAGTGTCTGGCTCTCTTCCCCACCTGGGGTGAGTGGCCCAATTCTATTATCAACTGATAGAAGGGTGATAATTTCAGTAGCAGCCAGTGCCAAGCGAACACTTCCCAAGAGCCAAGCACTGAGCTACTGAAGTTATATAACAAACAAGAAAACAATAATAGCCACTTTCTACAGGGGGACACAAGTTCAGAAGTCCAAAGGCTTACTAGAGTACATTTAGTTTCGGAGCCAAGTTTTTAGCTGTTACGTTTCAAGCTCCATGCTTGGCCCAACCCTTCTACTCCTAGGAACCAACAGGGGCAAAGATTGATGCAGGGTGTAAAAAGACAGGATGTGAATGTCTTAACAGCACACCAACAGATAGACAGCTAGATTAGAAAGATCATTCGATGGAAACAGAGGTACCCCTATATCTTCCAAAGGAAAGAGGCTCTAAGAGGCTTCCAAGATGAAGAGAATATTTTACTATAAAAATGGCATAGAAGAAGGAAGGAAGGGAGGAGAGAGCGAGAGCGAGAGCGAGATTCTGGTAGTAAATTTAGATTATAGAAAATAAAAACAAAAATTATTTTTATTTCTATTATCCCAAGTCAATCATATTTCCCTTTATCAGAATAATGTTGAAGCACAATTTATAGCCAACCAAACGCATACATTCTAAGTTTAGGTTTGTTAAATGTTGACAAATGAATCTTTATCTACCTTGCCCTATAATGTAGAGCATTTCTACTGGTCCAGAAAATTCCTGGTGTCCTCTTCCGTTCATTCCTCACCTCCCACCTCAGGCAGACACCTACTGGCTTACTATCTGCTTCCTAGTTTTGTCTAAATGGAATTATGCTGCATGCATTCTTTTGTATGAGAGGTATAGTTACTCAGCATATTATCTTCCTAAGATCCAATTATGACATGGGACATAGGTAGAGAGAGATGATAGATAAATAGCCCAAATTTTTATTCACAGAGTAATATCCCATTGTATGCATGTATATAGGCGTGTATTGATATATATACATACATATGTATGCATATATGGTCTACACATGTATACACATATATACATACGTACCACCCATTTCACCTGTTGGATGCCTCTGGGTTATTCTGGATTGGTGAGGTTATGAAGAAGACTGCATGGACATGCGGCATTTTGAATTTTCTTGAGCATGGAATCACTGAGCTCATATTAAAGTATATTTAAATGTAACTTTATAAGAAACTTCCAAAGTGGATAAACAGTTTCACAGCCCTGGCAGTGATAAGTGAGTGTTCCAACTCCTTTGAGTACTTGCTCAGACTTGGAGCTCTAATTCTTTTTAATACTAGTTTTGTGTATGTATGTGGGGAGTTTCCCAGCATCCCGTTATATTTTTATTTATATATTCACTTATCATAGTATGCATGAGTGCCTGCATGAGGTTTTATTACATATGCCCATGGAGGTCAGAGAGCAGGAGGTGATGAGCACTTGATGTAGGTGCCAGGAACCAGGCCCGCTGCAAAAAGAGTAAGCAGTCTTTTTTAAAAAATTACTTACTTATTTTTATTTTATGTGTGTTGGTGTTTTCCCTGCATATACATCTGTATGAGGATATCAGGTCTTGGAGTTACAGACTGTTGTGAGCTGCCATGTAGATGCTAGGAACTGAGCCTGGGTCCACTGGAAGAGCAGCCAGTGCTCTTAACCACTGAGCCATCTCTCCAGCCCCAGAGTAAGCATTCTTAATTGCAAAGCCATTTCTTCAGTTTCCTGTGATTTTCTTTTGTATTCTCCTGAGGGCTAAGTGAACATCTTCTGATGTCAGCATTGGCTATTCATGTAGCTCCTCTTTGGTGAAGTGTCTGTGTCCTTTGCCCATGATGAGAACCTGTTATTTTATGTGTTAACAGATTAATGCATTATATGTGGGTCTCAGTTATTCTCTCTGTTATTTCAGAAGAATAATAGAAGAGAATAAAACCCACTAACAGCATAAGGCATTCCTCAAACAAAGTCCACATCACCCACTTTTGAGTGTAAGTCAAAACCAGCTCCTGTGCTTATCACCTGCCCATTCTAGCTGAGATGCTGGGTTGTGGGAAGGCTCTTTATGCATCCTGGACAAGGGCCATTGCCAGACCTCTACGTCTCGGCCATTAATGTCTGTGCTTCCCTCTTCATTTTTCTTGGTTTGCCTTAGAGAGCTGTTGTGTCATTTTTATGACATCTAAGCCACTTTGTCTTCTCTCATTAAATCACAGGTAACTAAATGGATCCCCAAAACCACAGCAACAGTAAAAGCCTTCTGAATGGTGTTCAACATTAATTCCAAGTCACAGAGGTAAAGAATCCGAGGTATTTCTGGGTAGGCTCTCCTGTGCAGCAGTGCAGGCCTTAGTTGTGAATTATGTATGTGCATTTTGCACTGTGCATGCTGTCAAGCCATGCAGTGTCAAACAGCAATGCCCCAAATACCTCTGCCTTGATTGGAGACTATGCTTTGTTATAAGTTGCAGGGGGTACATACAAATTCTACTGCTCTTACAGCCATATTAAGCCAGGCATGATGGCACATGCCTGTAATCCCAGCACTTGGGAGCCAAGATAACCAGTAGTTCAAGAACAGCCTTGGCTACATAGTAAAATTGAGGCCAGATTGGGATACTCAAGACCTTATTGCAAATTATGAGCAGTAATAACAATAATAGTTTATTAAATAGTGGTTTAATTGGGGAAATAAAGACAACTTTTTTCTGCCATTGTTCCACAGCACATACATATCAAATTAGTCTATTTAGGGACGATATTGTGCTAAAATGTTTGATTTAGAAATTGATGTTTGAGTTTTCTAAAACTTACTAAAATAAATTTAGCTTGATACAAAGTTCTAAAACTGCCATGTTATGCTACATATTTATGCAAGTCACGTCCTTCAGAGCTGACAATGATAAAATAAAAATTCAGACAAACACTGAGAGGACTATATCCTGCAGTATCAAGTATTCAGCTGGCTTAATTTCTATGTAAAAATAAACACACATTTATCTTATTAATATGCAAATTTGCCTCTTGCTTTTAATAAGTATTAAAATGATATTTATACCAAACAACTGTTTTAAAAATCAATGTCTTATTTACTGTCAGTAAATGTTTGATACATGTAGTTATTTTATAGACCTACATTGGCATAAAATTTCTCAGGCAATAAAGATTCCAAAGTAGACAAAGTTAAAAGAAACTTAACCTAAAAAGACATGCTCAAGAATCCATGCTCTGCTTTCAGAAAGGACAATTCAGACAGCTGAAAAGCTTCTCCAGCAGGCTTACATCAAGAGAGGCAATCTGTCCATCCTGTCTGGCCTCGGCCTCCCAATCAATCAAGGGTGTTTATTGGGATTCTCAGATGTACTCATATTTCCTCACCTGCAGTGATGAGTCTGTGATCTAACTTCCACAGATAATGCCTTTCCCCTCCCTCTACAGAGAAAGACCCCGAAACACACCTTATACACTGGATTTTGTGAGAGCATGGCATACCTTTCATTCTATTAGCTTAATATGTATTGTTTAACCAATAACGAGGAATATCTGCACCAGTGCTCTTAGGGTGATGGTCCCTGTGCTTAGGGTAAGCAACTTGCTATACCCAGTGTTGATATACAAAGGGAAACCTCCTGGATGCATCACGCCACAATGGGCTTCATTTGGGTGTCTAGAAAACACAGCCTTCAATTGTAAGCCCATGAAATGCTATACCATAATTACAGTTTCTAGGCACCTCTAATGACCCATTAAGATGGATTTATAGAGCAGGTAGACTATACAGCTAGAAGCAGGTGAGCCTGGAGACTCCAAGGCTCTCCCTCCAAGGGGCAGAGACTCATTAGAAATAATCTACCATAGAGAAAAATCATAGTGGAAGATGAGATCTTATCACAGAAAGCCATCACCATAGAGAATATCACTTCTGAAATGTTTTCCTTTCCTGGACTAAAAAGCAAATGCAGAAGAACTGCATGTTCAAGAGAACTTGGGCTGCACAGTGAGACCCTGGTTACAGAGAAGGATGGGGAGAAGGAGACAGAAGTAAGGCAGAGCAGGAGACGGAGGAGATGGAGAATGACGGAGGAGAAAGGGCAGAGAGGGTGAGAGACAATGAGGCACCCTGGAACTCTGAACTAAAGGGAAGTGGGATCATAAAGGAAGACTGTGGAAAGAATTGCCAGCAAACAGTGGCTGTCATGGTTTTGTTTTATAGTGACCCTCACTAGGTGTTATCTAAGTCCTTTGCCGCAGCACTGTAAATGTGACCCTATTTGGAAATGGGATCTTTGAAAACTAAATCAAGGATCTAGGCTGAGATCATCCTGGATTGAGGGTGACCCTAGGTCTAATGGTTGACAAAAAGCAAAGGACGTGGTGGTTTGAGACACGGGGTGGATACTGTGTGGAAACTGAGGCAGATGGTGAGGTAATACTACTACTTGCCAAAGAATCCCAGACCAGCAGCAGGGAAGCAAGAAGGGAATCTCCCATAGAGCTTTTGAAGGAAGCTCAGTATTACTGACACCTTGATTCTGGCCTTTCAGCCTCCAGGAGAGAGAGAGAGAGGGAAGGAGGGGGAGGGGGGATGAGGGAGAGAGAGCGAGCGAGAGGGGGGATTTCAGCTGTCCAATCAATGTATGGCAACCTCTCATGGTAGCCCTAGGAAGTGAGTGGTCTGGGTCTTAAGCTAAGTAAACTATTTGTTTGTTTGTTTGTTTGTTTGTTTGTTTCTGACAGAGTTTCTCTGTGTAGCACTGGCTGTTGTGGACCTCACTATATAGACCAGGCTGGCCTTGAACTCACAGAGGCCCTCCTACCTCTGCCAAGTTCTGGGGTCAAAGGTATGCATCACGGTGCCTAGCTAGGTGATTCAATTTTGAGGACCCATTTGATATGTGGGAAAGCAAGGGTTCAAATGAGCTTCAATATGAGAAACCATAACAGACACCCCAGATTTGATTACCTCAGCCTTGTTGATCTCAAATGCCGTGTGTCACCAGTGACAGCTCCTACAACATTGTAAGTTCCTAGCTGTTTGTCTGGTGTGTTGAATCCCTTTTCACAGCTCCATAAACATTTAAGTTTGCCATTTTCATATGAATTATGTATTAGTTGGGCCTCAAGTCTTCCAGTACTTTTCATCATGACCATCGTTCATCACCTTTATAACCGAAGGGCACAATCCATCCATCTCTCAGTCTCTGACACCAACCACAGAGCTGACAACTCATACATTTAATAGGAGGAAAGCTTCTTTGTCCGGATCGGTTAGATGAGACACGGGGTTCCTGCAGTAAATGAAGGGTGTACTGGACCAATCAGGTAAAAAGGAACCAACCCTGTGGGTAACCTGCAGGTCCCACATCCCAACGATCCCCTAGATCTTAAGGAGCTTGGTCTAGTTAGCCTTTAGGGGCATCTCCTCTTGGTTCTTGTTCAGAAGGGCTTACCAAGGGGTGGGAAGAGAAGGCTGGGCCATCTGATTTAACTCTGCGTGTCTTCCTTCTGGGGCTCAGCTTGAAGCCATGTTTCCTCCCCACCCCTTTTCTCCTAGGAGAAAAGACATTTGTCAGACCCTGAGGCCAAGCCTGGGTGCTGGGCTTGGGGGCGGGGCCAGGCTCATCTCACTGTGGCAGGTGCTGGCTTCCTCCCTTCCCTCCCCCACCCCCTTCAGCAATCAGTGGCATGAAATTAATTGAGAACCAGAGGTCAGCTTCCAAAGCTGTGTCTCAGCTTTCCTGTCACCAATTCTTGTGACATAAATCTAAGAGGAAGAAAGTGGCTGTGTATGGGAATAAGGAGGCGACTGTGAGGTGATGACGCTCATGATGACATTTTGTACAAACCCACAGCATCAAGATGACTTCTCTTCATCTATTGCTGGCTCATCTCAGGCCGTATTTACTCTCACCAACAAATGGCAGGTACACTACTCTGCACCTTCCATAACCGCCTAATTCAGAGTCCCCAGGTTAATAGCACATACATTGCTTTGTGGTAGACAAAGCCTGAAGGACACAGACAAGAGTGTCAGAGCCTTACTCAAATCTGGGCCTAGCTCCAGGCCATAAACCACCTCAAGATGCCAAGTGCCTTTCTGATGAGCCCAGGAACATCCAAAGCAGCTCCATGTCCCCCCTCTCCCACTTCCTCTGGATAATAATGTCTTGTGAGCCTGGAAAACATACTCAGCAGGTGGTTGGTTCAGGAGTAAATCTAAGGCGGCCAGATTTTCTCTAACACAGAAACCAACTGTTCTCTCACACCCAAGCTGAGGTGAGTGCTCCAATAAAGAGAGTCTAGTACCACAAAGGGGCCCAGCAGCCAGAGGACCTGCCCCTTCTTGCATGGCCATCTGGGGGGTTCCCTTCCTCCCCTCAAAGGGAGGCAGCTGGAAAAAGACACTTGGAGGGTAGTAGGAGTCCTGCCCCAAAGTCTTTGGTGTAAGCATGCCAGATGTGTCTCCCTAAAACTGAGACCTGGGTCACTTGGTTCAAAAGAAAATCTTGGGGCTCATCTTTAGCTTCTCTGCCCATAAACATAGGGTGGATAGAGAATCTAGTGGAAATTAATCTAAGTTCCATTGTGAAAGTCGGGGTGTGTGTGTGTGTGTGTGTGTGTGTGTGTACTTTCTTTGCAGAAAGACTTTGAGAGCAGTGCTTGGATCTACTTGCCAATCCTCTCCCCTCACTGGGCCCAGTTTAAAGAGTGAGGTGTAATATATGCAGAGCTGGTCTGTCCTAAGCTCTGTCTCCAGGGGAACCAATCATACAATCACTGTCTTTATTCCAGGTAAGCCAAAAATAAAGAAAACCCTGGAAGAAGCTTGCAGGGGAGTCCAGCCTGTGGCCCATGGGCTGGCTGTACCCACACTGGGACAGCTTTGACAGCTGCCCAAGGCAAAATCAGAAACTGACTTAAAACATTATCTTTTGGAGACTTTGTTTTTGTGATTTAGTTGTATCACTTATCAATAGGAACTTTGTAGAAGACAAGGTTGTGTTGCACTGTCTGAAAGTGGGACACACCTGCAGGGCATGGTGGAATTCCCTTCTGCCTCCTCCCTTCTCTCTTTAGCAAGGGTGCAGCTGTGACATCATCCTCTGTTTCTGTAGCATGGAAGTGTTGTCCTCAAGACCACTCTCCCATGGAGAAGCAGGCTGACCCAAGGAAGGGATTTTACTCTCCTGGGTAAGACTGAGAGGACCTCTGGGTCATTCCAAATGAAACCCTAAAGTCCATCAGCTATTTCTACCCTGTGGGGCAGGGGCGTCCACAACAGCTTCGCTCATTCCATTCCCCTGCCTCAGGTCTTACCTGCCCTTTGTTCTCCAAACAACACGCATAGGTATTATACATGCACATCTTTAGTATTTAAACCTTTCCACTGGCTGGAGAATAAAATTCCTACCAGATTAAATTCTGGAGGCTGTCTTTCCTCTCGAGCTCATCTTTATTATGCTCTCTGTAGTCTGTCTCACCTCTGTATATGCGTTCAGTAACTCCAGGCTTTTGCCTGACGCCTTCCAGAGCTGGATCTTGTGTGTTCCAGCCAAAGGCCTAGAGGAACAGCTCCTTAGCAGCTCAGGTCAGGCAGGAAAATTGCTTGCTGCTGCCTCAACTCTCAAGGAGCAGAACTGAAGCAGGCCTCCTGGATCCCTACACAGGACAGAACAGCTGTCCGGGCCCTGACTCCTTCAGGGCTGAGCATGAGAGGCCTGAACTAGTGCCCAGGTCAAGCACAGTGAGCCAGAGGTCAGTGACTTGTGCCTCTGCTGGCCTACACAAAGGGACTTTCCCTGCTTAATCCCCAGGGCTGTAGGGTAAACATTTAGAAAGAGAAGTTCGGCCACAGAGGGCTGGGCTTTGTCTTCTTATCCCCACTAAAAGATAGTCCAATGGAGGACTGTCACAATGGAATGGAGAACAGGAAACAGCCACAGACCAGTGCAGTGGCCTAAATGATGGAGGTGACCCACCCAGTATTGTGGAGGCCAGAATGAGGCGCCCCATGCAGAGAGCCCTTGTACATGGCATGTGAAGCCCTTAGTTCGGCTCTCAGGCAGGGCTGGGAATTATGCCCAGAACAATTTCCATGCCTTTATTTCTAAAAGCAAATGTCCCCCAGGCTCCAGAGGACAGAGAGAGCTCTGTGCCCATGCCCCAGTTCCTTCCCAGCCCCTCCCCCAAGCCCAGTTAGTCTGTTTCCCAAACAAGCTGCAGGGCCCTTTATCACTGTGGGTCCAACTCTTCCCACATCCAGATCTGGGTCTATCTTTGAAGGTCTCTCTTGGCAGGTGACATTACAATTACTTTAGAGACACAGAGAGTGCTGTTTGAAAGGTGGAGGCACTATGGTCCCAGCTCTTAAAAACAAAAGGGGAGTGGTGGAGAGATGCTCAGTGGTTAAGAGCATTGGCTGCTCTTGCAGAGGATCAGGGTTTGGGTCCCAGAAACCATTTGGTGGCTCAAAACAATCTGTCACTCTAGTTCTAGGAAATTTGACATCTACTTCCAGCCTCCTAGGGCATCTGGCACACACATAGTACACATACATACATACTCATACACATAAAAATAAATAATACTTTAACCCCTGCGGGGAGTTGGATTTCTGAGACAGGGTTTCTCTGTGTAGCCCTGGCTGTCCTGGAGCTCACTCTGTAGACCAGAGATCTGCCTGCCTCTGCCTCCCCAGTGCTGGGATTAAAGGTGTGTACCACCACCAATAGATACAAGCTCTGATTTTTACAAGCCCGGTCTTGACTCACCAGCAAGAAACAGGAGTGCTGCAGAATTCCCCCACCCCACCAACCTCCCCTTTGAACCTCCAGGTGGCAAAAGTCCTATCTGGAAAGAAGCAAGCAGAGTCCAGGACAATTGGTGTTGGAAGCATTCAGCAAACCCTCACAAGCCCCTTAGGCCACCTTGTCTGTTCTCTGAAGCCTGGTTTTGGTTTTGGTAATCCAAGTTCTCTTGGTTGTGTAGTCTTTTTGGTTGTTTTGCTTGGCCTTAAAATGCCTGCCTCCCCTCCAACAGACAAGGTTGCAAGGAGCCCAGACTGGCCTAGAACTTCTTAAGGACCTAAGGCTGGTCTTGAACTTCTAAGCCTCCTGTCACTCCAGACTCTAGACCACCACTGCAGGGGACAGCCATTGACTGTGGTAGGCATACTCACCAGTCCTCAACATCAATAGCATAGAGGACACTTGACTCCATTTGCTAAGACCTGGGATCTCACCAGGCCCAGCTTGTTTTGTTTGTTATGAGAGAGGATCTCACTAATATAATAGCCTAGGGTAGCTTCCAACTCATGATCCCCTGCCTCCACTGTGCTGTGTTTCCTGATACTATACCTGGCCTTGGAAGTTGAGGCTTCTGAGTTGATAAAGCAAGGACACTAACAGAAGAGCATCTGTGGAACCATCTGACAGCCTGTAGACCTGTGCAGAGACACAAGGGCCCCCAGAGCTCCTGAACTAGTCTCATCTCCACTGTAGAACCCACACTTCTCAGCTCCCTGTAACTACCCATTGGTCCTTCAGCCAATTCAGTGTCCATTTGTGCCATGTGGACCATTCAACCATCAAAACAGCCCTTCAATTTACTTTGGCATAATTACAGCAGCCAGTTATCTTGAAGTAAATAAATCTAGTATCAATATCTCCCCAGTGAAGATTCAGTGCCATCTGTACACAACCAGGTCAACTTGTACACAAGAAATCCAGTGTCTGTAACCTTTGAGACCTTAGCAAGTGAAATAAGCAAGGTATATATTGCCTAGTGTCCTGAGTCCTGTATCTCCAGACCACCCCTTTGAGGGATAGACATTGACTGTGGTGGGTGTACTCAGCAGTCCTCACCATCAGGATCCTAGAAGACACCCAATAATCCATCTCTGAGGCCTCACTGGGAAGTGAGGATGGGGAACTGAGCAGCAGGTAAAGTGAATGCATATGGTGAAAGCTGTTGAGGGACATGTCACACCTTCAAGGTAAAGTTACCATCATGCGCTAACACCCAATACAGTAGCAAGGCAAAAAATGAGTGTAAAGGGATAACCTTAAAAAGATCAACATCAAAATGAGTTTTCCTGGGGGCTGGAGAGATGGCTCAGAGGTTAAGAGCACTGACTGCTCTTCTGGATATCCAGAGTTCAGTTCCCAGCAACCACATGGTGGCTCACAACCATCTATGATGACATCTGGTACCCTCTTCTGTATACTGTTTACATAATAAATAAGTAAACATTTTTTTAAAAAATGAGTTTTCCCACTCTGTCACTTGCCTTTTAAACCCCTCAGACTGGCAATTTCTTGCCTCCTCTGGAAGGGCCATGAGTCCCGCTGCTCAAGTGTTTCCTGATCCCCCCCCCCCCCCCCGTATTCTGTACCCAGCACCCATGGGATTCCTGACACACCAGGTGACTGCTGACAGGCCAGTAAGGAGGGAGCATGGAGAAGCCACCTCCAGATTTTCTCTCACCTCCACAATCTCCTGAAGTGACCCTGCTGGTGGCCCCACCCTCCCTTCACACCTGTTTACACAATCCCTTCACAACACAACTGTTCAGCAGTGCTAGACTCCCCCAAGCAGAGGGCACTTCCGAGGGCCTTCCTGCGTTTCTCTAGGAAATGACTTGTTAGGGTTCCATCCATCTTTTCACTGGTTTGTTGCCTGCCCCTTCTCCCTGTCGGTGACCCTAACTGTAAGGTCTCTACCTCAGCTAAGTGGTCCCTAATTACCACAACTAAAGACCTGGGAGGCACCTGGCCTCCCGCATGCTCACCTGCAGCGCTCTAGGATTTGGGTGGGCGGTGGACAGCGGAGCAGCCCCCACCCAGATGGAGGAGGGGGGAGGCCCAGCTTTCCACCTGTCAATCACTGCCCAGCAGCTGCGCTCTGGGTAGCCACTGCACACTGCTACTCCAAGGGAGATAAACATCATAGGGAAATCCAATCCAGCGCGGCTTCAAAGATAAACAGATGTGCAGGACGCCAAGGCTCAGGAGATAACGCCCCCACCCCGCCCCACGCGCCGGCCCAGCCCTGCACCTGCCCCAGGCGACAAGGATGAGCCTCTTGGGACTCAGGCTGTATCCCTCTAACCTCCTAGAAAGGGCTGAGCTCTGCGGGTGGAGCTGGGTTAGAGTAGAAAGAAGCTTGGTTTGTAACAAATTCAGTGGCCTTTGGGCATGAATTACCAAAGGTTTCCAATCCTGACTCTGCGCGTTTGGCCAGGTGACAACCACGCACGGTGCAGCGTTCATGGCACTGAACCGCCACTCAAAACTTCCTCTCGGAGCATTGGAGCAGTAGAACCGGCGCTGGTGTTCATCTACCGCTTGCCTCTAATTTGGGTCTGAGCGATATAAAATAGGCTCAGGTTGACAAAAGCTATTGGTGACAGTAGAAAGTGAAACCATTTTGGGAGGGGGCACAGATAACAGAAAGTATGGGCATGAGCAGTAATATCTGAAAGGATTTTTTACCTGCTCAGAATCCACCCATTCATTTATCCCCGACAGCAAGAAACACTTCCTAGCTTAGTGTGCAAAAGGCCCTCAGTAAACTTTGTGGAACCCGGAACTCTCCCTGGAGCCTAGATACCCTTTCCTTGGTGAAATCCTGTGTTTTCCCTAGTCCCACTGAACGGAATGGACTTTTGCTTAAGTATGAAGAGTTGATGGGTCTCTGGGGCTGTGACTACGGTGTTGTTAAGATTCCTGTTCCCGAGGCCCGGAAGTTTCCGCGCATAGAGGAGGATTGGAAAGAAAGGCCAATCCAGAGCTTTCCACACCGCCTTTGTGCATTGGAGACTACGGCAGCAGCCCCCAGGACTTTCTGCTGGTGAGATTAGAAAAAGCCTGACCCTAAGCCGCAGCTACCCCTGGATCTACCAAGGGCTAGCCAACGTCTTGGTCTGCTAGGGGGGCGCCGCAGGGAGCAAGCTGGCTTGCACTTCTTTCTGGAAGATTCCCAGGACGAGTGTAAGGACACCTGTTGCAGTTGCGCTCCCCAATTGAAAGTATATTACTCCCTTTTCTTGCAGGAGTGTGATCCCATTTTGTTCCTGTGTGGCCAGAGCTCGCTCTTTCGGGGCTGTTGTGATCATTATATTAGCTCGGCTTTTGTGAGCCTGAAAGGATCCGCAGCCTCTCGGGACGCGCTTTCCTACTGCACTAGCTTGCGTAGGGCCTCAGTCTTCGCCTGGCCCGAGGTGTGTCCCCTGAGCCTTTGCACCCTCCGACTGGGTCTCACCTCCTCGCTGCCTTGGCACAAGTCACTGAACCAGTGCAGCCCCCGTGCAATCTCAGGTCCTGTCTCCCCTCGCCCCCCATCCCCGCGCCCTCTTCCAGCCAAAATGAAAAAAAAAAAAAAAATGCGAGCGGACCCTTTCCCTGCACTCGGAGGACATTGGGCTGGGAATAAAGTCCTATTGAGGCCCGAAGAAGCCGCCTCCGCCCTCAGAGCTTTGTGCGGTGTTTTCGAGACATTTGCATCTGTTTGCTTTGGGGGAAACGGCTCTGAAAGCTCCGCGGGCCGCGGAAAGCCAGAAGATTGTTCTGTGTCTCCCTCCCCCTCCCGGCTCTGGCCGATCTGTGTCGCGCGCCACCGGCGCTGAGCGAGGCTGCCAAACCCGTCCGGTTCAAAGATTGGGTGCCCTCGCTCTCGGCCCACTTTTAAACAATTGCCTTTAACAATGCAATTTTAAGCAGAAAATCGTCTAACTAGATTAAAACCGCACGGCATAAAAGGGGAAAGGGGTTAGAGGAGCCCGCGTCGACGGAGGAGTGCGGTGCCTAACAGGATAGAAAGTGTGAAATGCATGCAGAGGTGGAGGGACCGGCAGGTGTCAGGCCTCCGGCCGGCCGGACCGAGCTGGACAGCTCTCCTCGCCCCAGTCCCAGGCCCAGGACCGGACGCAGCTCCCTAGGGAGAAGACGAGTGGGGATGACAGCCCATCCTAACCGCTCTCGGAGGTGATGTGCACCGCTCGCTAGAGCTGCAGGCCCAGCTCTCCCGGTGCTGTCGCATCCTGCCTGCCCCGAGTGGGGAGGGCACAGGGGAAAGCTAGTGAAGAAGCCGGAACGCCCTCTCCACTCTCAGCCTGAGCAGACGAGCTCTTTTAATGGGATCGAAATCAAAGTCAGGCCTTAGAAAGCTCCATTGCTATGGTAGCAAAGTTCCCCTGAAATCGACAAAGCCCGGAGTCGCCCCCACCCCTTCCCAGGCCCTGCCCTCGCTCCCCTCCCTACCCCTACCCCCACCCCGCGCCGCCTGGAGCCACGCTCGGGGCGCGCTTGGACGGGTTAATCACTGCAAAAACAAAGACTTGAAAGGCTCTCCAATTGGAGAGCCCTCCACTGCCTCCTCTCGGGCCAGGGGGAGGGGAGAGCCTCGCTGGTGGAGTTTCCCCAGCCAGCCCGAGGAGGCGAGAAGGCGCAGCGGCCCTTAGTCGGGTGGAAGCCCCATCCCACCATCCCCAGGCGACGCCGCCCACACAATCTGGCACCTCCCGAAGGACTGTTGGAGGTCGGCAAAGGGGGATCAGGCTGTCTCCCACCCAACCCCACCCACAGCCACAACCCCACAAAACAGAAACACAAAGCTCCGGGATTTTTCTTGGGGGTCTTAGGGAAGTATTTTGAAACTTGAAAGAAAATTTCTGGCTCTACAAACTTAAAAAGAAGAAGAAGAACCAGTATAATTGAAATTAATTAATGTTTAAGTAAATAATTGTAATATAAGATTATGTAATAGATGCAAACCTACCGGTGTCTAGAGTACTATGTACATTCAATGTAATGTGGGACCTAAAATATATATGTATACACATATTTAATACGATGTGAAATTTAAAGACTTAAATTACCTTACAGGTTTCCTTAAAACCTCTCCGTAGGATTCAAGGGCCAAGTGCTCAACTATGGAGGATTTATTCTGTGATTAGTCTTTGGGGCTCCAGGCCTGTCTTGAATATGCTGGTTTCCAAGCCCTCTAAGGAAAACAGGGCCCTCAGGGTCTGCTGGAGCTGGAGACTTTGATAGGACTTGTCTGCTCACGGACCATGAAGGAAGGGCCTGTCTCTGGCTGATGGTCCTTCCCCTTAGTTTCTACCTTCAGAGAGAATGGTACCAGAAGAAGCAGCCAGGAGGTTAGGGTAGCAAATGCACTTGGGAGGCAGAGGCAGGCGGATCTCTGAGAGTTTGAGGCTAACCTGGTCTATGGATCTAGTTTCAGGACAGCCAGGGGTATACAGAGAAACTTTGTCTCATAAAACCAAAAGGAAAAAGAAAAAGAGGAGGTGGAGAATTGCCAACAGTGTATATTGAAGTCTAAGGAGACTTCAGCAAGCATGGAGGAGAGACTATTTGCTTCTGGTCCTTGAGTCTGGGGATAGCTTTGTCAATTCACAGGGTAATTGGGCACTGCTTCATCCCTACCTCATTTTTTTTAAGGCTGTACGATCAGAACCATCCTATTATTCAGAATGAACCAAATCTAAGTTGGGCATAATCCAAGCCATTCTTTTTCTTATTGTTACTCCCATCTCTCAAGCAGAGCTCTCTCTCTCTCTCTCTCTCTCTCTCTCTCTCTCTCTCTCTCTCTCTCTCCAAATCCTTCTAAAAATTTCTAATTTAGAGTCCAGAGCCCTTGCTAGGGATGGTGGTCTCTTTAATTTCAACACTCAAGAGTCAGAGGCAGGCAGATCTCTGAGTCCAACGACACCCTGCTCTATAGAGTGAGTTCCAGAACAGCCAGGGCTACACGGAGAAACTTGTCTTGAAATCTCCCTTTCACACACAAAAAGAACGCTGAACTTGAGTCAAGGTGACTTGGCTTCTAAGGACTCAGAGTCCAGAGCCCTCAATTATTTTCATGGTCAAGAGTAATAAGCAACAGTGAGGCTGGAGAGCTGGCTCAGCAGCTAAGAGCTGATGCTGGTCTTGCAGAGGACTCTAGTTTGTTTTGGTTCCAGCGCCCACATGGTGGTGCACAGCCCAATTGTGTTACATATTCATCTATGCAGGTAAAACGCCCATACACCTAAAATAAATGTTCTGAATTAAATAATATTAGTTAATTAGTTTTCCTTCTGTGGCTCAGCATCCTTGTCTGATATTAAGGCATTCCTGAAAAGCTCAGAGAGGACTAAGTAGGAGGGAGATGTGGGCAAGGAATTCTCACTCCTGGTCTGGCTGATCACTGTTGGGTATCCTGAATATGGGCCTGAATATGCCTGTATCAGGCACTGTCAGCAGCTTTATTTTCTAGTTGTGGCACTGGCCGGGGGGTGGGGGGGAGAAAGAGGGAGAGAGTGTCTGGGGTCACCCCAACATCTTCACTCCCCCCCCCCACGCTGACCTAGGAGAAAATGGAGACAAGATCCCCAGGGACAGAACACCCATGAAGGGATCATCTTTTGGAAAGCTTGGTCCCAGCTGACTCCTTTCTCTTCCCATTTGCCTCTTAGGGGAGCCACATTCATCCCTGCTGTGAGAAGTGACAGCATAAGGCACACCTCCTTCCACTTAGTCTCATGTCCTCATGAAGGACACTGGTCCACCAAGCTAAGACCTAGGCCTCCCTGTTCAGGCTGGATGTTCAGGCAAAGAGACAGTTCCTTCTGCTTCCAAGGTCTTTCATTGTCACATCCCTACAATTCTTTCTCTCTCACAAAACATAGGCATGTTCCTCTGAGTTCTTGTGGGTATTAGACCTAGGCCCAAGATAGAGGTGATTCTAAGGCTCTGATTTCAAAATCAGATGCAAGATCAGACCTGCCTGCAAGCCTGTGTAGGGTTTATTTGTAAAACTAGAGTAGGAATATCCCTGCTTTGTGAGGCTATTGATAGGATTAAATGATAGAAATGATCAACTTCTGGCCCTTACATTTGAGAAACTACTAAAAAAAAAAATGTCACTGATTATTGTAGTTTATCAGCAGAGCCCTCATCCCCCAGGGCTGGAAGAATATAACAAAGACATCTCCTAAGCCATCAAACACTACAGTCACTGATTCTTCTTGCTGTTTGTACAGTATCTGTCAAGATTTTCATCTTTGGGACAAGATTTCAGTATGTAGTCTAGGCTGACCTGAAATTTACTATGTAGCACAGGATGCCTCAACTCATGGCAATCCTGCTGCCTCAACACCCTGACTAATGAGATTATAGATATGTACCTCATGCCCTGCTCGTTAAGTGTCAGCCATGTTTCTACTGAGTAGACCTATCTCATTGGATGCATCCTTATCACAGGCTTTCTCTCATTTCAAGTCCAGTGTACAGACAGAGGGCCAGCAGACAGGGCAGAGAAGAAGTTAAGTACAAATCAGTGCTCACAGCCAGCAGCAAAACCTGGGACTCTTTCTTACTCCTGAACCAAGCTTTCAAGCCCCAGGGAGTCCTTGGTCATGGCAGTGTGGCAATCTGGTGTCCTTTCCTCAGGCCGGCTGCCTTTCCCTAACTTACTTAGATAGGAAAAGGCAATCTTGGGGAGTCTGTGACCTCAACTCAGGCTCACTGGAGCAGAGGTTTGAATGTCCCTCTGCATGGGAACAAAGTCCCCAGAAGATGGAGGAAGGATGCTCTGCTAGAGGAAATTTCATCTAATTTCCTTCTCACCAGACCTTGTTCCTATGATGCTCATCAAAGTGCAGTCACCCACATGTTCCATATATCCATTCTGTGTAAACAATGCATCTGTCTAATACTAGGAAGACAGCATCCTTCCTGGCACATGTTAATACTGCCCTTCTATAAGCCAAGGCAGGGAGGCAGAAGAAGGCCCTCTGTATCAGTTTGCTCTTTATTGATGTGATAAAGACCATGGCCTAAAGCAACCGTAAGATGGGGGAAAGGTTATTGCATTTTAGAGAAGGTCACCATCCTCGGCTGAGGGAGGTCAGACCGGGACCTCAAGGCAGGAAGGCACTGAAGCAGAGGCAGAGGAGGAATGCTGCTTGCTGGCTGACTTCCATGCCTTACCTGCTTGCTTTCTTATATAAACAAGACCACCTGCTCAGGGGGCTGGGCCCTTCCATCCACATCGATCCTTAATTAAGAAAAAGCTCCAACAGACTGTCTACAGGCCAATCTGATGGCATTTACTCAGTTGAGATTTCTTCATCTCAGATGATGCAAGTTGACAAAAAACTAACCAGCATATGCTCCTGCTCTCACTGTAGGGACCCTCACTATCTGTTAACCTCCATCAGGCTTAATGAACCAGGCACCTTGAAGTCGGTCATCCAGCACCAGCCTCTCTGGAAATGAAGAGAAAAATGAGGTTAAGCCTAAGCTTGGGGAACACCTCCCCATAGTCCATCACAGACCAGCAGGATTTATCTTGATCACTAGGATTTCCAAGGAAAAAAAATGTGACAGACGCCTTCAGGCACGCTGGCAGTAGGTGTGGGAGGATGTGTGTCTGTCTTGTCTGAGTTACCTGCCCCCAGTTCTCAGACCCAAGCTTGTTGGAACTTGGGTGAAACTGCAGCCCGGAGAGGAAGTGAGTGCTTCAAACCTGAGCTGGTCCTTCCATGGAGAAGCTGGGCTGCGAACCTTCTCCGGTGCCAGGACAGTGAGTCCTCAGCAAATGGTTGACCATGGCTTGCAGGTACCAGACTAGCTCTCAGGATGGAGCTGATGAGATGCTTGCTGTCTTGAGGCTGACAGGTGACCTTCAGAGCTGAAAGCTTCACCCCTCCTAACCTCTGACCCCTCGCCATTGCTCCTCTCTTGGCTTCTTCTCTAGGCAAAGTAAGTGTGCAAATCCTGTCTCATTCTGCCCAGAAGCCACCTGGGCCAAGAGGCCCCGAAATGCTCCCCTCCCCCCAACCAGCATTGCTCAACTGAAAGGAACCCCGGAGGAGACACACACTCAAGTAGGGCAACAGACGCAGGAGGGAAAGGTTGGGCCAGGTTGGTGCTTCTTCTTTCCAGCCTCCGGACCCAAGCCATTCACTGCTAATGTGCAAAACATTCCCCAAACCGAGAGACATTCACCAACAGCCAAAGCAGATTCCTACAGGGGCAGCACCATCCTGCTCTGCGGGAAACGGCAGCCCCCTGCAGCAGCAGTCAAAGCCAGCAAGCGGCTCTGAGAGCGGGACTTCCCCACTTGAAAGAAGAACAGCTCTCAAGTGCTGAGAAGTTGTTTCAATGGAGCCCTTGTTATGCTAATACAGAGTCTTCTCTGCTCTACAGCACATCTCTGAAAGACCTCCTTGTCACTACAGTGTCCTCCTCATGCCTAGGCATTCGAGTGTGTAAGGTCCTTATGTCTGTGTGTGTGAGTGTGTAAGGGTCAACAGAGGGCTTGGACTCCTGGGCTTTCAACAGGACAGGCACACAGAATGAGATGTGCCAGGCAAGGAGCATGTTGCTGACCTCTCACTGATTTAGATGTTCTTCCAAGGGGCACCTACCTTCTCAGAAGGGCCCTGAGGACAGGGCTGCCAGCCAGGCAAAAAATTGTTCCCGCTTTACAGGGTGTGTCGCTGAAGTGACATCTTGGACCTTGGTGAATAAAGCAAGTCCCTCAAGCCAGACTCCAGACAATGTCATTCATTTGTCCAATGAAGAGAACTAGGGAGGCCATTGTGGGAAGCACGTGGTGCAGGGCCTGCCTTATATAGCAAGGCAACTTTCTGCCGAAGCTGCTCAGGGCTCAGCACACACAGGGTGGGCCGGCTCATAACAGAGGCCTCCGGGTAGTCCCTGAACACAAAGCCAGCTGCTTGTGGTCTTATATGGATAGGTACCTAATATAGACTGCCTCCTTTATTAGTCAAGTCTGGGGTTCTCCACCTGAGCCCCACAAATGCAGCTTGTTGGGGGCCTTGGCCTGCATGGCACACCCCTCATATCTCTCTTTCCACATGTCACAGGTCCTTCAGTGACTTGGCTTCTCCATACTTCAGACTCATCTGTGGAATGAACATAGCAACCTTCTTCACAGTGGCTACACATATAGCACCGGGAAGCTTAACCCAGCACTGGGGTTCACAGTAAAGGCTGGGTCACTACCAGCTATCACCCGCATGGCCATCCTTCTCTGCTGCCCTTTGCTGAGAATCCTGGCAGGAAGTGACCCTCCCGGTGCAGACCCCAAACAAGAACTAGAGAATTAGAACCTCTCTGGTATCCTCCCAGAAGAAAAGAGCATGACCCACCCCCCTCCACCTCACCTCCCCTGTCACCCCCTTACCCCATAACTGTCTTCTCACAGGAGTACAGGGTGATAACGGTTCCTCTCTTAGTAGCTGCACTCAATGACCAAGTTGAGAGGAAATGTGTCATCCAGTGTTCACGTGGGTCCCACTCCCACCCCTTACCTTCAGGGCCACACAGGGGCAGGATACTCACACAGAGCAGAGATGGCTGTTGCCTTGGGGGAAAGAAAGCTCTCAAGAGCAGGCCACTGATCTCAAAGGGAAATAATGGGATTTTCTGGGATTCACACTGATCCCTAAAGGAGAAAGGCCTCTGTTTGCCTTTTTTAAGCTGCCAAACAAGAAACTAAAGCCTCTTTCAGCCTGGAGTCCTTTCTGGAGTCTTATTATCCCTGGGGGGAGGGGTGCACTGGGAGAGCAGCCCTGGTGCCCAGCCCACCATGTAGAGAGCTTTCCTTCAGCTCAGGCCTCCATGGTTTCCTAGTGACCCACATGCCACTGGACCACAGGCACTGGCAGATGATCTACAGTTCTTAACTGTGGCCTGAGAGACCTGTGCTCTTCATCTGCCTGGAGATACGCTTCTCACTCACAGGCTAGACTAAGACTGGTGACCAAAAGGGTGACAACAGCCAGAGTAGTCACCACAGACAGTCACAGACTGTAACCACTGTATGTTCTGAAGCCGCACGGACTCTGCCTTCCTCTCACTTGGCTGCAATTCTGGAGATCGAAGGCAGAACCAGGCCTGTCTCTAAATGTCTGACCATACCTCCAGGTTCCAAGTGACTCTCACCTTGCATGTCACTGTGTGCTGCTCAGAACCATACTCCAGATCCAGCTCTCATCCAAAATCCCAGACACATCAACACCCACACATGCATCTGAGCTTAGGCCCCAGGCTTGTCTAGCCTAGTTCTTCAGTCCTTTTCTGTTCCCACTGCCCTCTCTACCCCTGACCAACTCCCCCAAATCAAGAGACTGATCCCACCCTCCACACTTCCACAGGTGTCCTCAGCCCAGCAACCCAAGGGGCTCCCTTCCCATTCCCATTCTCTCTCTGCTTATCTGTAACTCGAGATTTAGCTTCCAAACACATCAAGCCCCCTCGCCCCCTCCCCCAGGAGAAAGCAGAATTCTTTCTAAGATGTACTAGGCAAAGAGCTGTGACTTATCTATCACCCACAAGTCAGCTGTCAGCAGTGTCCACACCTGTAACAGACACTCGGCGTGCACATGCGTGCATACACATGCAGGCATGCTTCTGTACTGTGACCCTTGGCTCCATTTACAGCCCCTCCTCTATGAATGGCCAGCTCCTATCCATTTTAAAATGTTTTTACATTGATTTAATCTATTTTATGTGTACAGATGTCTTGCTCACATGTTTGTATGTGTACCATGTGTGTATTTGGTGCCCACGAAGGCCAAAAGAGGGTGTCAAGTCCCCTGGAAATGGAGTTATGGACAGTTGTGAGTCACACCGTGGGTGCTGGAAACTGAACCTGGATCCTCTGTAAGAGCAACAAGAGATCCTCTGAGTTAATTCTCAAGGCCCCTATCTATCTTGTTATTAATTTTTTGAGATTTATTCATTTTATTTTACGTGTGGGTGTTTTGTCTGCATGCACATATATACATATATATATATATATATGCATATAACATGCCTGGTCAGTGTCTTGGAAGGTCAGACATTGCATCCCTTGGAATTGGAGTTAAGAATGTCTGTGAAGTACTGTGGATGCTGAGAGTGAAATCCAGGCTCTCTGTAAGAACAAGAGTTCCTGTACCTTTGAACCCTCTTTCCAGCCTCACCTATACCTCTTTTAAGACATAGAGGATAGCTGGATGACACGGTGCAGGTCTTTAATCTTATTACTCAGTAGGCAGATGTAGGCAGATCTTTGTGAGTTTGAAGCCAGCCTGGTTCGAAATGTGAATTCCAAAGCCAGCCAGAACTACACAGTGAGACCCTGTCTCAAAACATACACCACCAAAAAAAACTTCACAAAACCACCACACCACCACGACCTCACCTCCATCACCACCTCCACCATCACCACTACCTCCACTACTACCTCCTCTCCCAACCCCACCATCACCACCTTCATCACCAACACCTCCACCACCTCCACCACCACAAGCACCATGCTACCACTACCATCATACCACCACTGCTAGGAAGCCATATCCTCCAGGAAACTTCCACAGTTACCATCCCTACCTTGTGTTAGCATGTTGAATGTCTGTGGCAGAGGCTGCTGGCTGTCTCTTCTCTCAAAGTGACATAATTGCCAGCTGGGTAAATGGTCAAGAGAATAACTGGGTAAATGGTCAAGAGAATAACTGCACTGCTGGGTCCTGTGGGACCAATGCAGTATAAATAGAAGGATCTACTTGGTGCAGCTCCCCGGAACCTCCTCCAGAGGACCGTCGCATGTCCTCTGCCTCTTCCCCACTCCCTTTATCCTGCCATGGGAAGCGGAAACACCAGCTTAGATGATGAGCTTTTGCCGTAGGCTAGGAATGAGGGAAATTTGGTTCCTAGGGGTCTCATGAAAAAGAGAGGCCACGTTTCTTATGTTAAAAATCCTGAAGAAAAAAAAAAACAAACTTTACCCCAACAATGCTTGTTTGGGGAGTTTTGTTGTTGCCCAGAACAGTGTCACACCCTGGCATTCTCTCTGTACCATAGGTACAATTCTATAACCGAGCCAATTACATTGTGTCATGTTACTTTTAGTGGGTTCACTTGTCTGGGAGACAGAGATACCCAAGGGATTGTCTAAGTCATCACTGTATCCAAACAGCCTGGAGCATGGTTGGCATTTAGTAATGGATGGATAAATGATGTATATATGGTGATTTTAACAGACAAATAAAAGCCTGATCTATGGTTGAGAATTCTGAGCAAAGTTCATAGACACTAATGTACCCACCGGGACCTGCAGACTGGCCTTGCTTTCTGGCATGCATAACACTAGCTCGGGTACTTTCCGTCACAAATAGCATTCTCTGCCCAAGACCATCCCATGCATGCACCCACCTATCTCATTCCATCAGGACTGTGGGCGAGGACCGCTTACAGGGCACGTTGACTCTCTCGGTATACCATGGCTCAAGTGATGGCTTAGGAGCTGCCTCCTGGTGACATCTGAACTGGAACTACCAAGGAGGACAGACAAACTGACTTGCTGTGGGGACGAGCTTCAACCAAGGAGACAGAGTCAGAGGATGTGGTCTTCTCTCTTCCTCCTCTGGTCTGCCGAAGCCTTGCAGAATGAGCAGCCAGCTGAGCTAGGGACCGTGCAGGACACTTCTAATATTCTCCTGATGTCGATTCTCCGTCCTCACCGGCCACCACCCTTTTCCCTTTCTCTTGCCTCCCTGGAACTGGACACTCAGTACAATATTAGCACTTCTGCTTCTGTATCTCTCTTTTCTAAGAATACACATAGTTATCTTGTTTGATAGGTGAGAAGTCTCCTGGTCAGGGCAGAGAGGTGATGTGATGCAAGGCTGGTCAAGTCTTTGGGGAGAGGGTCCAGGAGGCAGACCAGGCATGGTGGTTTGAAAAGCCACCCTCCACCCCCATAGGCTCCTATGTTTGAACATTTTGTCCCTGGTCAGTGGTGCTGTTTGGGGTTATGGAGTCTTTGGGAAATGAAGCCATGCTACAGGAAATGTGTCACTTGGGTAGCCTGGCCTCACTGTCTCTTTCTTCACTTTGCTTTCTGTGTTTAAATAAAACCTCTCTGCTTTTTAACTTCGTTCTCCTGCTGTCATACTTTCTCCTCTGTGATGGGCCAGATCCCTTGAAAAACTGTGACCTCACATCAACCCACCCCTCCCTATGTTGTCTTTGGTCATGATGTTTTATCACAGCAACAATAAAAGAAACTCATACACTATTCTTCCCCTTGAAGCCACTTGGGCACCAAGAGGAATATAAAAGCCATGTGACCAAATTCTTGCACTAAATTTCACAACAAACCTGAAGCCAGAAATGATTGGAGTTACATACCTACTGCGTGTTGTTTCTAGTTCACATAGTATGTGACCTCACACTCAGACATGGGAGTTGATTCTCCCTGGCTCTTTGGATGGGTGAGTCAGGCAAGCATCCTGGTCCCTCTGTGCCTTTTTCCCCCCTTGTGGCTCGTATATAGTAGGTGGTCATAGAAAGCAACGGACGGTTCGAGGCTGACTAGCGTTCATCATTGTCGTCACTGTGAGGAAGCATCTCAGGAGACCCAGCACACCTTTCAAAGCATGCTGTGGCAGCTCTGAACTCCTGTGGTCAGCAAGTAAGTTGTTAGCCAAGTTGCCTAGCAATAAACCAAGAAACAATATTTAAATAAACTTTAACAAGGGAGTGATGCTAGACACACATCCCTGGCACTCTCTGCGTGGTGTGTTTCCAAAGTTATTCTAGCCACCCCAGTGAATGTGTCTGTCATGAGGCCGAAGGACCTCACAAGCTTCCATAGTACCCAGATGTTGGCAGATGGCTGAGTATGCAAGAATAAGCAGTTCCTTTAGTCCAGCACTGTGCTTTTTAGAACATATCTTAAGGTGTGCCCTCACGTGAACAAACTGATGCATGAGTGACAGCCCCACCCACCCAACACACATACACCACCTTTCATTCCATTCCAAGATCTTTAGGGTGATCAGTAAGAGATCTGTACTTTCTCTTTGCTGGGGTTGTTTAGGAGATAGACTGTGAATCCAGAATAGATGGGGATTGTCATTTATACACATTCTGTGTTTAAATGTGAGAACGGAGACAGCAAAGGGCTAAGGAAGGAGGAGAAGCGTTTGCTGAAGTCCTAGTTGGGGAGTGAAAGCCTGTCTGGGGAAGAGAGCTTTTAAAGCCATGGCTCCGAGATCACTTCCTAGACTTGGCTGATGTGCCAGCCCATGATACAAGTGCAGGATGCTGCTGTGGCAAGGACAAGGAGCCAAGACATTCAGAACAGCAAGCTCAGGAAACAGAGACCCAGGCCAGAGACCGTGACCCACAGGAAGGGAAGGCAGGAGGAGGGAGGGGGAACGTCTTGAGGGGGAGAGTTGCTGACCACTGGGCCTCTGGCCCAAGCTGGCTCTGGGAACGTATGTGGAGTGGGGCCGCACAGGTGCAACAGGGGCTATTCCCATTTAGTGAACAAGGAAAAGGAGAGCAGAAAGAGGAAGTCATTTACTGAAAGTCACTTAGCTAGGGAGCCCCTCTGCTCACTTGCAGAGTTTCACCAAGACAACTTTGCCCAATGACAGAGCTGTAAGGGGTTTGGGACTGAAGATGGGATTACTCTGGGGATGCCTGTTTCTGTCCTTTCTGGCTGTTCATCTCTTTCCTGGCATCTGACCAGAGGCAGGGAAGGGAGCTCCAGGCTATGCTCCTGAGGCCAGTTCCTGGGGGACCGGGCTTATCAAACCCAGGGGTTGAGTGGTTATGGTGTGTGAGCAGAAGTGTCAGATCAAGATGAATCAGAGGAGTCCAGCGACTGGAGCAGTGTCTTGCAGGTCCACTGGAGCGGGTGCTGCCTGGTGGCTGGTGAGCAGGATGAGGCAAGAGGAGAAGCTTGGGCCTGGCCCACCTGCCTGTCACAAAGGCAGCACTCTGCCTATGACTCCCCCCCACCCAATTTAGTGCTAATCAGCTTAGGAAGGCAAGGCTCTCTCACTGTGCAGCAGCAAATTCACACTTCAGTTAACAGACAAGCAAGCCAGACCTGACTCCTACTCTCCCACCCAGAGAGTTAATTAAGACATGGGGAAACTGAGGGGGAGGAGCTGACCTGGGGGTTCCCATCCTGAACTGATCACCTTTGTCAACCTAATGTTTCCAGCTCAGCCTGGAACTCAAGACCACAAAATCGTGTGTTGCCAGTCAGTCCCCAACTCACTATGTTGCTAAGGTTGGCCTTGGACTCCTAAGTCTCCTCACTGTACCATCAGTGCCAGGATTCTAGGTGTGCAGCACAACCTCTGCCTCGGACTTTGCCCCGTTACACATTCTGAGGTTGGGTCTGATACCCAAGAGTGTAGAGAGCAACTGTTTGACAGGCTGTGAAAGCAATGCAGGGGTGAAGCCAACCAATGCAGGGGTGAAGATGAACAGTGTTTAAACAATATGATGTCAAGATTGGAATTATGGGAGGGCATCACAGAGGACAAGGGGAATAGAACTTTGTGGATCTTTTGCTTTAATCATGTGTGTGCTGGGTTGAGGTGTCTGTGTGTGTGTGTGCGTGCGTGCGTGCGTGCGTGCGTGCGTGCATGTGTGTGTGTGTGTGTGTGTGTGTGTGTGTGTGTGTGTGTTGGTTTGTTTACCTAGGGCTTCAATTAAAAAAAAAAAGTTTGAGATAAGCCCTCCCCTGCCCACTGACAACTCTTCAGAACAAAGAAGCATGATGTCTGCATGTACCCAATGTGCAGATGTGTCCAGGCAAGAGCCTTGTAGCTGATCCTCCCAGCCTTTGCTCAAAGCCATACAGACTGGAAGCCTGTGACCCTAGAAGCCATCTACAGCAGGTTTATAGGTGTGGAAAACAGCTGTGGGATGGGGTAGAGGGCTGTAGAGTGACAGGCCGCTCCTGGCCTAGGTGAGGGTAGGTGTTGAAAAGAGGAAACACAAAAGAGTAAAACCTCCAAGCTAGCCCCGAACCAGAGTGAGAGCCTAGGAACACAAGGCAATCAACCTCACACACCTTCCTACGGGGAAGAAAGGGGAGTGGGTCTTAGCCCAGCAGGCGGCAGAGCGGAGCAGAGGGGCAGCCAGAAAGAAGGCTGGCTGCCTTCTTCAGTGCTAAACCTTGCAAGCCAAGCCATCCCTTCCCTCTGTGTCTTGGAAATCCCTTTGAGCTGGAGAGGGCACACGGGGGTCAGAGAGCGATGAGCCCTGGCCCCAGCACCGTTTGAAATCCTGGGCCAGGGGCGAGGCCTTCGAGGTGAGGTCGCCACCTCCAGGGCAGTGGCGTCCTCCGGCCGGTTGCTAGGGCCCCTCTTCGGAGGCATCAGGTTATAGGGCCGCGTGGAGCAGCCCATCTGCCGGCTCACTTCTCACTTTCCCCCCTAAGGCTGCCTGTGACCCGGCTCCCCAGGCTCTGGCCCGGGTGTAAAAGTGGCGGGGGGCCTTTATTCCCACCGAGCCCCTTCTCAGCAGCTCGGCCGGCCAAACTGCTCTTGGATTACATTTTGATGAGTTTTCAATTTAGGCTCCACAGACAAGGGAGGGGAGGGGCGGGGGTGAGGGCGGGGGCGGGGCGGGCGGAATCAATGCAACAGATGGGCCCAATTGTACTGCCTAGGCAAATGAAGGAAGACATCTGTAGCTCCCGAATACTGGTGGTCTGAAACGCAATTAGCCCTCTGTGAAAGGGGCCCCTCGCAGCCCCCTCGGCCAATCCCCTCCGAGGCACTGCTCACGTTACAATGGCCTTGACCACAATCCATTGAGCAGAAAAAGGAAAAAAGAAAAGAAAAGAAAAGAAAGAAAGATTAATCCAGGAGTTGCTGGACGGTGGGGCTGCGAGTGGGTTGCTATGTGGGAAGGGGAGGGGACTTGATTTCTGCATTTTCACGGTTTCCTTCTGCGAGTACCTAAGTTCTTTGGGAAGGCAATGCGAGAGGGAGTGTCTGATTTTTTTTTTCCCTCTTGGTAAGGCTATGTGGTCCCACCTCTCTAGTGGTTCTTAATCTGCAAATGGTTCAGAAACCCCCAATTTCTACTGTCTTGTTTGGAAAATAATGAATGAAGACGCCAGTCTCTCGCAGTTGGAAGTGGAAGTCCTGCCAGATGTGGTCAGGGACCTGGGTCCGAAGTCCTGCTGTCAGAACGTTCTCCCAGAAGAGAAGGGTTTGGGGCCAGCGCTTCCTAGCAGACCTTAGAAGGTGACCTGCAGAATGGCAGGGACTGTCCACCGGAGGCCAGTGCACCTTTCAATTGGCACCTGGCATTGTTCCCCTCCAGGCTGACCCTCTGATTTGGGAGATAAGGGAAGCCCATGTCCTGGCCACCCTTCTAGAGTTTCAGCTGCTTATGTCCTGTCAGAGCCATCACATGGCCCCAAAGCTCCCTAGTCTGTGTCACAGAGGTCACTCCGAGGATGTGCATTTTCTGACCCAGGGCCTTATTGGGGAAGACTCTCTGCTAGTTAAGAACCAAGGGGGCACTCACCCATGGTTTACTTTAGCATGAAAGAAATATATACAACATAATATTTACCATGTTAACTTCTAAATATTATTAAAAATACTTATTCATTTGTATTTTATGTGAATGAGTGTTTTTCTTGCCTGTGTCTAAGTGCAATCTGTGCATGAAGCCAGGAGCGGCATTGGATCCCCTGGAACTGGAGTTAGAGGCAACTGTGAATGGTTTTTTGTTTTATTTTCAATCATTACATTCTATGACTGGCTTGTTTTGATTAGTATAATGTCCTCAAGATGCATCCATGTTGTAGCATAAGCCAGAATTTTCCTCCCTTCTAAGGCCAAATAACATTTATTTGTGTGCAAGCCACACTTTGCGTCCACTCACCTGTTGACAGTTGGGTTGTGTCTCCATTCTGGATGCTATGAATGAAACTGCTGTGACATGACCAGAGGTACACACACACACACACACACACACACACACACCCCTCTGGCTTCTGCTCTCAGGTTTTGTTTTCTTTTAAAAATATGCTAAAATGTGACTTGCAAGATAGTATGGTAATTCTGTACTTATTTTTATATATTTAAATATATTTATTTATTTTTTTTTGTGTATGTCTGAGTGATTTGCCTTCATCTAGATATACCACATGAGTAAAGTTCCTGTAGAGTTCAGAAGAGACCCTTACATCTCCTGGAACTTGAGTTACAGATTGTTGTGAGCCACCACACAGGTTCTGGGACCCAAACTTGGGTCCTCTGAAGAGCGGTCTGATTGTCAAGCCATCTCTCCTGCCCTGCCCTCCCTCTTTCCTTTCTCCCCTCCCTTCCTTCCTTCCTTTATTCTTTTTTTATTTTCTGAACGAAGCATCAATCCAGTTCCAGCCAGGTGGCTTTTAAAGACAATATTGATGACAATGTCGACCAGCCCTAGAAAATGGATGCTGGCTTTCCTTTTGGACTCAGCTGCTGTTCTGATTGTTGCTGATTGAGTGTGTTCTGAGCCCTGGGCCTTCCATGAACCTGGATAGTTACTGAGGCTGGTTTGCGGCTCACACTCCACTTGGTTGGGTTGCATGGGCCCTGAGGCTTGCTTTCTCCTAACTTGGTCTCCCACAGTCAGTCTCAGGGAGCTCTGAGCTACTTTTCTCAGTGCTAGTGTTTTCTTGATTCTTAGTTTGTATTTAGACAAAGCAGCAGATACTTGGACTTAAGGTTTTCAAATCTCATTGGTCAAATGACCCAAGGTTTGGGAGTGTTTTAATTAGTTAACAGTTGGTGCCATTTTATCAGTCAAAGCCAAAAATGAATTGTCTGTGCTTAGAGCCTGTGATAATTGAGGCCCTTGAAAAGTGGCAACTGCCCCTGATGTAAAATAATCTTTTGTACATTGTGAAGATGTGTCACTCTGATTGGTTTAATAAAGAGCTGAGCAGCCAATGGCTAGGCAGGATTTTCAGGCACAGAGGACACTGGGAAGAAGAAGAGCAGAGCCACCAGCCAGTCCTGGAGGAAGTAGGAAAACAGGATGGACAGAACATAGATGAGATAAATGAAACTCTGGGCAGCATAGATTAATAGAAATGGGTTAATTAAATTATAGGAACTAGTTAAAAGCAAGCCTAAGCTATCAGCTGAACTTCCATAATTAACAGTAAGTCTCCATGTCACAAGACTCACTACCCCACCCCTACCTCCACTCCCCTCCAACTCCAAATCCTGGCCTCACTAGATTCCCAGCACTGTATCAGGTTGTGTCGTTTCTCTGAGTCTCTACTGCCTCAGCTAAACCTTTCTTGTCCAGGAAATGGAACAAAACTTTAAAGTCATGAATAGACTTTGGGGTATAAAAGAGAAAGCTGTATGCACCTCAAGAGCAAAGGCATGGCCAGAGCCTGAAGGAGAAGAAAGCATTGATTGCTCTAGGGGATGGCCCTCAAGTCTAAGCCAGTGCCTCTAAGGAAGATCATGAAAGCCTCACAGATGAATGCTAACTCTGAGCATCTTGGGACAGGTTGAACAAGCCACTGTTGTAAGTGAACTGGCTTGTTATCTCCTAGTTACCAACCTCACCTGCTTTTCAACCAGGCTAAGTCCTCTTTGAGCAGTAACCGTTATCAGACGTCCTGATCCGATAGTATTGAGACTAACATGTTACAGAGGCCAGTGTACCTTGCATGAGCCCATTCCTACAAAAACTTCTGGGACTGGTTCTGATTAAAACACACAAAAGCAGTAGCCAGTCTTTGCCAGCAGCTGGGATTGGCAAGGACAAAGAGAATGTGACCTGCCCATTACACCCCACCCTTCACAAATGCACAAATGGTTTGTGGCCCATTGTAGTTGGTATTTGACTCTTTGGGAGCCAGTCACTCAGCTTCCGAATAATTGCATGGAAATTTATTCTTATTTCATGGCTGGCCTTGTGGCTGGCTAGCTGGCCCTGGCATCTTCCTCTCCTTTCCCTTTTCTCCTTACTCTTCTTCCTAATTTCAAGCCTAGATTTCTCCTCCTGTTTATTCTCTCTGCCTGCCAGCCCCACCTGTTTCTCTCTCCTACCTAGCTATTAGCTGTTCATCTCTTTATTAGGCAGACAGAGTAACACAGCTTTTCAGAGTTAAACAAATGCAACACACATTTGCATTATTAAACAAATATTCCTCATCATAACCAAATTTAATACATCTTAAATTAATCTTCCACAAATCCCATGTTCTCATTGTGCAAGTTCTTTTCTGCCTAGCTAGACCCAGGGTCCACTCCTAGGCACAGATTACATGAGCAAACTCACCATTGCCCAACACCAACATATAGAAATGTATCCATGGTACTTGAATAGAATAATCCTATAGGCAGGCTTAGCCAATGTATAGCCTATACATTAGGGCTTGAAGACTATTTTGAACCCTTATTTGAAAATTTAGCCACCCAGGTAGACCAGAAGGACAGTTAACACGCTTGCATGCACCCATGCCCCCCCTCCTCAGTGTCTCTCTATGTATCCCTGGCTATCTTGAAACTATTTACTATGGAGACCAATCTAGCCTTGAATTCATAGAGATCACCTGCCTCTGCCTTCCAAGCGCTAGGTAGGCTTACAGAAGTGCACCACCATGCCCTGCAACCATGCTTACATTATTGAGTTCTTGCTGTGAGCTGTACTTGAATCTAGACAAGAATAGAGGATAGACAAGGCAAGACAAGCCAGGCCAGGCCAGGCCACCTGCTTTCATAGCATGCTCAGTCAGCAAATAAATACCTCATGTGGCCCCAGCAATGACGCTAAGAAATAAGAAAATGCAGAGCAGTGAGCGACTGAGACTCCTGATTATCAGCTGCACAACCAACAGATATCTCATGGCGATGCCCAGAAACAGAGCTGTGAGCATCAGAGACCTGGTGTCCTCAGCCACTTCCACCGTCTATGTAAAGCCAGGGACCTGGAAGACATGGTTCTGGGCTCCCTCAGCTAGGTGCAGCCTAGAAACAAATAGAGGCCAATGGACTAAGAGCTAGAGTGATCTATTATTCATCTCATTCAACTCATTGCTGGTGTGAGGCCCTCTAGCCCACCTTTTTTCTTCTGTGGTGACCCACAATGCTCAGAAGATTGGCTCTTCATTCAGCCCAGCTCCTGAGCAAACTCAGCTCTCCACCAACCTCAGTGGACATGCCCCCAGAGCAAAAACCAAATGTGTAAACACCAGGTGTCAGCATTTGGGGCTCTTAAGTCCCTCAGCCATCCCATCTTTATTATTAATTTTTAAAAGTCAACAAAGTAATTGTTTTATTACGGCATTTTTATTCGCATTGGTTATTTTACTGTTTCCTTTTTATCCCACTTTGTCTTCCTGGCCTCCCTTGAGGTGGTTTTCTTTCTTTCTTCAAGAGGTCCTCTTCTTCATTCTCAGGTCATATGTATTCATTGCTCCCTCCCTGCTCTTACGATCTCTTCCTCAGCTCTCATTGTGCTCAGGAGTCTCTGCTCTGCTTTCATCACCTCATATACAGAGGTAAACGATACAGACATGACAGACAGACAGACAGACAGACAGACAGACAGACAAATAGAATTTAAATTTCACAAGTGAGATTCTTTCTGAGTTTGGCTTATTTCATATAATTCATCCTGTTAATATCAAGATTTCATTTTTATTTGTAGCTAAAATGTTCTATCATACTAGATATAGTGGCATATACCTTTAATCCCAACACTGCAGGGGCAGGGGCAGGGGCAGGGAGCTATCTGTGAGGCAGGGGCAGGGGCAGGGGCAGGGGCAGGTAGCTATCTGTGAGGCAGGGGCAGGGGCAGGTAGCTATCTGTGAGGCAGGGGCAGGGGCAGGGGCAGGTAGCTATCTGTGAGTTTGAGGCCAGCCTAGTATATACAGTGAGTTCTAGGATAGCCAGGAATGCATAATGAGAACCTGCCTTAAAAATGTTTTTTCCACCATAAAGACAGCTCATGTGTCTTTATGTGAAAATATGCTAAGGGTTTGATAAGGCTTTCAAATGTTTAGTTCTCTTATGAGTTATTAAGAACTTGGAAAGTTTTGTATATGAATTACCTTTATCAATATTTTTTTTGAGATAGCTGTGGAGGCTATGTTGGAACTTGCTGTGTAGACCAGGCTGGCCTCAAACTCACAGAGATCCTCCTGTCTCACCTCCCAAGTACTGGGATCAAAGATGTGCACCTCAACTGCCTGGCTCTTTATCAATGTTTACCCTTTTAAAAGTCAAAAGGAAAACATTCCTATGTTTTAAACAATAGCAATGATGAGGTTAGAAAGATGGCTGGGTGGTTAAGAATATAGGCCGCCCTTAAACAGGACCTGCGTTTGATTCACCATACCTACCAGGCAGCTTACAATTAATTATCTGTAACTCCAGTTCTAGGAGAGTTGGTGTTATTTTCTGGTCTCCATGGGTACCAGCTATGCACTTGGTACATAGACATACATGCAGGCTAAACACTCATATACATAAAATAAGATAGTAATACATTAATTTAAACTCTCCAAAATAAAACCAAAGCACACAGACAAAAAGGATGGCTTTTTGGGGTGTCTCATAGGCAGTTGGCTGTACTGAGATGAAGATAGGCTCTCCTTTCAGGTACCAGCTGTTAGAAATTCACTGACGTAGATGATGGCCACAAGCTTTGTCCTTCCTATGAGCAGCACATGGCCACAGAAGTTGCTGCGGATGCTCTGGGTAAAGAGTGGAAGGGTCATGTGGTCCAAACCACATAGCAAGGTTTTCCCATGAAGGGAGGTGTCTTGACCTGCAGCAGAGTGCACCTGCTGCTGAGTAAGGAGCATTCCTGTTACAGGCCAGGAGGGCGGAGGACTGAAGTGTAAGTCTGTTTGGGGATGCCGATCGAAATGTTGGCAACTTGATTATTGTAATAAACAAGCACACAAACAGGAGAGAGGGATGCTCCTGGACTCAGATACTCCTGTGCTTTGGCAGTTGGGACCTCAAAGAGCAAGCAGAGTGTGAGAGAATTCCAGTCTCTCTAAAGAAGACGGTGTTCACTGATATGCTGTCAGGAAGGCGAGGAGCTTAGAATCAAAGTTCCCAAGATTTAGGGAATTGTTACTCCGTGTGTCCTTGCAACTCGAGCACTGATGTATTGGTCTGAAAAAACAGTACGTGTTCAAAAGAATAAAGGAGCCATCATGTGGGAACCGAACTCGGGACTTCTGGAAGAACAATCAGTGCACCCAACCTCTGAGCCATCTCTCCAGCAGCCCAAAAGAATAAAGGAATGCAAAGAAAAACACCAGGAACAGATTGCCAAGAAACAAAGGTATTCCTGGCTGAGAGTTTCTACTCCAGGGTCTTTAAGTGTGACAGGTGGCAGGGCCATGGTGGTGCATACCTTTAATCCCACACTGAAGTGGCAGGCTGACTTCTGTGAGCCGGTCTACAGGGTTAGTTCCAGAACAGTCAGGGCTACACACACACACACACACACACACACACCACACCACACACACACAATCCTGTCTTGAAAAACAAAAACAGACAGGCAATAATCAGACCTTAAGGGAAAAAAAAACCAATGATAATCCCATTATATGTGAACATAAAGCATTTTTGTTTGTTTTGTTTTTTAGATAGAATTTCTCTGTGTAACAGCCTTCGCTGTCCTGAAACTTGCTTTGTAGTCCAGGCTGGCCTCGAACTCACAGAGATCCACCTGTCTCTCCAGTGCTAGGATTAGAAACATGGGCTTCCACACCTGACAACATCTGGCATATTTATAAAGACATAACTGTGATTTTCAAAGTAGTACATGAGTAAGGAGTGGCACAGCATTGTATCTTTGCGAGTCTCCTTGACTTAACGGTTTATAGGCATTTGATAAAATGAAGGATGCAACAGGACACATCTTCTAAATTCAGGGGGCTCTGGGATGAGATGAAGCATATGAAAATGCAGTGCCATACAGAGGTGTAGGCAGAAAAGGGGAGTAGTCTATAGGTATCATAAGGGTGTCTCTGGGTCAACCAGTTGTCCTTGGAACACAGTTTGCGAACCCCAGGTTTAGGGAGTACTGAGCATTGTGAGGTTGCTCTGCCCAGAAGCAGAATGAACTGTAAACTAGATTGGTCAGAACAGACAGCTGCCAAGTTGAAGTCACTGTCCTGGTTGAGTTGGCAACCTGGCTCATTGGAGTGTCTGCTAAGACAAACAGGAATCTGAAGGGTCAGGGCTGGCTTGATCCCACAGCTAGCATGAAGTGAAGCTGGTTAGGCTTTTGACACCATCTGTCTGTCCTGCTTACTTAGGCATTTAGGGTCACCTTTAAACCCACTTATACTCTACTCCTATCTGTTTCTGAGGTCTGCCTCAAAAGGTGGTTGCCCTCTGGTCAGACAGAGCATCTGAGAGGATGGAGCATGGAGACTGTAACCTGTGCAAAGATATGCAAGATTTAAGTCTAACGCCCAGAAGGATGTGTGGTGCATTAAGCCTAACCTTCAGCATCTCGGATAGACCCTGGTGCCAAGAACAGGACAAAAGGAGAATCTCCCCTTCCTTGTAAGTAACTATAAGCCAGAGTAGACATGACAAACCAGAATCCATTCCCTTTTACCTACTTGTAACAAAGTGCTAGGCATTTTCTTCCAATTGGCTTCACTTAATGCACCTTTTTTGTTAACATGCTCAGACTGCTTATGTTTTTGTTTTTTGTCTTTTTTCTTTATGCAATTTTTAATTCTAGTACACTTTTAAACTTAGAGGAAAAAGTTTCAAAAGTATTCATGAACACTCACTCAAGTGCAGTAATCAACATTTTCCCTTATTTGCATTGCCATTTTGCCATTTTGTTTGATAGACAGATATCCATTTTAAAAAAGTAAAACTATTAGAGAAGAATTTGCAGATTGTCTTATCCTCAGCCCTAAATATTCTAGTGTATATCCCTAAGGGAACAGTCTCTAGTGTAACCCAAGTACAATGATCAAAATGGGAAAATTGAGGCTAATTGGTATCCAGTCCAGAGTTGGATTTCTCTAGCTGGCCCAATCTTGTCCTTGGTAGTATTTCCCAGACCAGTATCTCTGGATTTCCTGAGTGTGGAAGACTTGGGAGACTTAGGTGCTGGTGGTTCTCATGGATCCTGCATGGTTCTGACTCTTCTAGGCATGCAGCTGCTGAGGGACAAGACCTACAAGATTCCTGGGGGTCATGGTATATAGCCACCAACCTCAGTTTGCCACATGGAATCTGTCCTGGAGGGGGAAAGGCAGTGAACATTGGAATCTAGGAATCAGAAGGCTGGGGTTTAGGGTAACACCTTCAGGTTGAGAAACTTCTGCTGCCAAAAGTCAGTAGTCCCCATTCAAGACACACTCTGATTTCCATCTGCTGGACTCTACATGGGGAATACTATCCAAAGATTGATTTTGTTTGTTCATTTTTAAGAGAGGATCTAACATAGCCCAGGCTAGCTAAGGATAACCTTGGACTCCTGATTCTCTTGTCTCCAACTTCCAAGTTCTGTAATTTTAGGTGTACACCACCATGCCTGGCTCCAGTAGGAAAAAATTGAACTTGGATGTCACATATCATTGCCTTAAGGTTTAAAGAACAGGCCCATCAAGGGGCCCATGAAGCATCATGCTTTTATTTCTTGACTTATTGCTCTGCCCTGGCTCCCAGAACTTTGGGCAAACTCTGGAGAATACTGACTCTCTCCTAACCTGGGCTGTGAGGTAAGCAGTCTCACAGAGGCAAGGCCAGCATGTGGTGAATGCTTTGTGGTCAGCCATTTGTAGCCCCCCTCCTGGGTATATGCCTTCTTGCAATTCAGGGTCCACAGGGCAGAGTCCTGACTTCCCTGCCAGGCCTCCCTCCCCACCACCACCCTGCTCCAACCTGCCCCTCCCTCCTGCCACATTTCCAGGGACAAGCAGATGCTGCTGAGTCCTGGCGGACAGTTTGGTGGTAGGAGCAGGCTGTCCTCAGCTTGGGAACAGTATGTGTAAGTGTAGCTCTTGTTTCCAAGACACACCTCACTGTTCATACACTTCTAATGAGGCACCATGGCCACCACACACACAAGCTGCCAAACTGCGAGCACTTCTGGAGCTTTCCAACAAGAACAGACTTAGAGCGTGTATTTTTATAAGAAATGACATAAGCGTCCTTCTTTGTTATTTAAATTTCATGAAAATCAACTATAGAAGGTGTGTAATTGAGCACAGAATAGGGCCCAGAATATATTCTGGAATAATGGGAGCCCTTTATAGTTTATATAGGAGAAAAGTCAAAGAAAAGCAAGGTTTCTGTGCAAAATAATGAACTATTTAAAAGAAGGAAGGGGGGGGAGGAGGAGGGGGTATGGTGATCAGGCAAGGCTGCAAGAGTTTTTGAGGAGATGGCTGTTTTGTTTCGTTTTGCATGGGTTTTTTTTTTGTTGTTGTTGTTTTTAAAAAAATAAGACAGTGTCTCACTCAGTAACCCAGGCTGGCCTGGAACTCAATATGTAGTTAAAGATGGCCCTGACCTTGTGGTGCTCCTTCTGTCTCAAGCTTTCAAATCGAGGAATGACAGGAATGAGGGTCCACACCCAACTAGGGGCTAGTTTTCTGAGGGGCTCCCTTGGAGTGGGATTTAGAGATGCAGGCCCTACAGGGTGATTTATTCAAACTCAGGCCACATAACAGTTCTTCAGGCAGAAACCAACGCCAGCCCAATGAACCCAGGGGGCCTTCCACAATGGCTAGTGGACAGTCTGGGAGTGAGGACAGACAGAGCTACAGGCCTAGGTGCCTCTCCACCCAAACCTAATGCCTGCACTCTAAGCCCTGTGATCCCAAAGGCCTGAAGGCCTAACCCAAGTGACCAAGTGATCGAGGGGCCTACAGCCAGGAGCTGTCCTGACTCACTATAACAGTCTTCCCCGAGTCAAATGCTCCCAAAGGGTCCACAGCATGTTCCTTTACAACACTGGGCCTGGCCCTCGTCTCCCTTAAGCTCTGAAGCTCCTGTGTCAATGGCCTATCACTCCATCATGACTGAACCCCCATCCCTTCTCTGTCCGGTGGGGAAGATACCACCTCCTGAAAGAGCTGAGGTGAGGGTGGGTGAGCTAGTGAACTGCCAGTCGGCCCGTAGGCCAAAATGCCCATTTTCTCTCCTCTGTCAGTCCAAGTCCCTTCATGGCCTGCTCCAGACTCTAACTGTGGCCAATGATGTCTGCTCTCCAGGAAGCCCCCGTTAACTTCTTTGTGTTTTTTGATACAGGGTCTCACTATGTAGTTTTGGCTAGTCAGTATATAGACCAAGCTGCTCCTAATCGCATAGGTCCTGCTTCTGCCTCCTGAGAGTAGGATCCTAAGTGTGGACATCACACTGGGTCCTCATTAGCTTCCTGGGCACCAACTGAGCACTTGGTGGTGACTGGTTCCTATGAAAACCTAACCCTTGTTTCGACTGCAAAGAGCACTCAGCCCAGGGCTCCTCCAGCCCCATCCCTGGTCCCAGGCTCCTTCTGTCCTACTAACTCTTATACTTAGCAGTAATGGCCCTGTCTGGCTTCTGCATTGGCCCAGGGATGCTAAATAAAAGTTCACACCCAGCACTGGTACTCAGCTCATGAGTCTGTTCAGTGAGGAACTTAAGAGTCAGAGCTGAGAGCAAGAGCAGATGGAGCATCAGCCAGGGGACAGGGCCAGCGCGCCATCTACTGGCAATTTTGTGGACCAGCAGGAATCAGCAGTTAGACTAATGATTCTTAACCTGTGGGTCTGAATAGCAAATCAAATATTACATTATGATTCATAAGAGTAGCGAAATTACAATTGTGAAGTAGCAACAAGAATAATTTCATGGTTGGGAGTTACCACAACAATAGGAACTGTATTAAAGGGTCACAGCATTTGGGAAGGTTGAGAACCAATGAGTCAGACGCTCCATGGAAATCTACACCTCAGCCACCTCACACACACTGTCTAGAAACCGTCAATAAATGTAGCCGATTCCTCAACAAATGTAGCCGATTCCTTGGGAAAAAGAGACATGATGTATCAAGGCTATGCAGGGGAAGGCTTGTTTTCTACTTCCCACTCTAGATTGTGGATCTAAGGTGATCTTGGGAGAGTTGAGGAAGAATTCTGAGACCCTGGCTGTTCCTGCAACACTATGACAAGCAGACATTGGGGGCAAACAGACCCAGTGACAGTTACAGCCCTGCCACTCATTAGCTGTGTGACCTAGGACAAATGTTTTCCTATCTCTTAGCTTTGGCTTCTCAATCTGTAAAGCAAGCCCATAATAGTACCTAACCTACAAGAATGAAAACACAGCCACTGGTGCCCACACAGCATGAAAACTGGCTTCCTCCTACCCACTCAGGCTCCGCTCCTTTTCTCCAGCCCTTTTCCAGAGCATCCCTGCTCTGCCAATTGCCACCCCGCCTCTCTGATCCTTCTGTCCTTTCCTGGTGACTCCTGACTCCCGATTCCTGCCCTTTTCTCAACCCTGGTGCCACCTCTTACAAGATTCCTCAGCCCCCTACTTCCGGATCTGTTCACCTTAAATGCGAACAACACCAACACCTCAAACACACCCAGAGAACCAGACCTGATTGAAATGGGGGGTGGAAACCTGATGGGCTCCCACTTCAGCTTCTGGGCACAACCAGAGTTTATGCTCTTAGGATGCCCATTATCAAGCTCTTCATTATCTTCTGGACAATGCAGAGAGAAACTTCTCTGGCCAGGCTTCAAGGCAGCAGTAATCTATGTGCAGAAACATAAACATGTAAACGGAAGTTGACAAGTCCATTTGGCAAGACAATAGCAATATGTTCTCACCTAGAACTCATGACCGCCTGAGCCATTAATATCTGGCCAAACTTACAGTACTAGGCATGGAATCCCCACTATGGAGCAGGCCTTAGATCAAACTACAGAGTGCTTGGTTGCCCCCATAACTGTGTTCCCATCATTGCCCCAGTGAGCACATCTCATCAGAGGTCAGTACTGTAGTGTACAAGCTACCACAGCAGCCTGCCCAGCGCCTTCTGGCATATGTTAGATAACTACCATTCTCCTGAGCAGTCAAGGTTTATTTCTCTATGTCCTGATTATAGAACAAATAGTATTTTCAGCAACAGGGTCCTACCAAAGTTTGGTGGGCAGCCAGACAGCTTGGCTTTCTCCATGTAAAGTCAAATTGTTCCATCAGTTACTTTTCCCCTTTTCAAAGATCAGAGACCAGCCCTGCTTTTAAAGATGTATCCAACAGAAACTACAACCAAATGACAGTATTTTATTTCATATTTTCTTGTCTGCAATCTTTCTCTAAGGCCTTTTGCCCACTTTAAACCTTTAAATCTTTACAATAAAAACACTATCTAGAAAAGAGAAAAATTAGGAAAGTCACATGACCTCTCCGAGTCCACATAGCATATATTTGCATACAGATTTAAACCCAGGTATTTGACTTCTTAAAACTCAGAGTAGAAGCACTGCCCTAGAACTTTCTTGCTGCCTAAAATCCAAGGTCACAGTCACGAGTGTGGGTATCAGGTACTCAATAACATGGTTGTAGAATGGGAGGTATTCCATTTAAGGGACAAACAGAGCCAATAAGGCCAGTGTCCAGGGTATGGTGCAAGAAGAGACTCCCTCCCCATGTCACACTGACATCTTCAGGAGGCTCTGGGTGAAGGACTTCCATGAGCCCTCTGCAGCTCAGTCACACTCCAACAGTCTCCATTGTGTGGTGGAGGACCCAAATCAGAAGGCTTGATCAGTACCCAGCTTTCTAAGAACCCTGCAACTGGATTAACCTTATCGTGTATCAGTAAGTTTGTTTTCCCACAGAATCCCTTAATAAACCAATATATATACACATATATGTATATATGTGTATATGTATATATACATATACACATACATATGTATGAGTTTCTGGCCCAACCTAGCCTCAAGGTCTGGACCCTTGAGGGTCCTGCAGTCACTTTCCCTCAAAAAATGACTCAGATGCTTATATTAATTACATGTTGCTTGGCCAATGGTTCAGGCATATTGTTAGCTAGCTCTTGCATCTTAACCCATTTTTATTAATTTGTCTTGCCATGTGACCCATGACTTATTTTTTTTTATCTTGTTATTTTGGTAGCTACAAAAACACATCCCACATCAACATATACCTTTGAGGCTCACGTTACACCCAAATGCTCCAGTGTAGCCCACATGGCCAAACAAGGTTTTTCAGTCTTCACTTGGCCTTCTAGTCTTTGGTCACTGCTGTCCTTTGGTTGGTAGGCAGTGTCTGTGACACACTGGAACTGCTGCTCAGCCATTTGTACCTATAGGCATCAGCACTTACTGCCACACATCATGCAGCCACTCCATGAGCAGAATCTCCCTGGGGACATTTGACACACTGATTTCCTGGCCATAGAGACTGGTTATATTCTCTTGTTCCTTCCCCATGTCCTGGCTCTAGAATGCAGATGTCCTTGGTGGTTATTTAACTATAATCTAGAGTCAAGAGGAAAGAGGGGAACACGGCTGATGAAACACCATCCCAAGATCATTTGTAGGCAAGCCTGCTGGACATGATGTGGGCTGTGGGTGATGCCACTCCAGGGCAGGCGTTCTGGGTGCTATTAGAAAGCAGGCTGAGCAAGCTAGTAAGCAGCACTCTTCCATGGTTTCTGCATCAGTACCTGCTTCCAGGTTCCTGCCTTGAGTTCTGTTATGGGAAATTTATTTCTGTTGTGTTCAGCCAGCCCTTCAAATCAAGGTCTAACTCCATTGGCAGTCTCAGCATCATGGAATATTCCTTTACACGGTGTGAATCTATGTTACTGTGGTTGGTTTAATAAAGAAGCGGACTAGCCAATAGCTGGACAGGGAGAGGTAAGGTGGGACTCGCAGACAGAAAGAGAACATGAAAGAGAAGAAAGGAGGAATCTAAAAATCTCAAGGAAACACCATGAGACAGAGTGAGCAGGATGGGAAGTCAGGAGACGAGGTAAAGCCTTGAGGCCGTACAGAGATTAATAGAAATGAGTTAATTTATGTTACAAAAGCTAGCTGAAAACAGGCATGGGATATTGGCTGAGCATTTGCTATTAATAATAAGTATATGGTTATTTGGAAACTGCCTGGTGGGACAAAAAAAGTCCATCTTCACAGAATAGAGCATTCAGCTGGTCAAGTGGACCATAAAGGAAGACAGAGGGACACACAGGAGAAATGGGGTAGGGGTGGAGAGATGGGAGTGAACGTTTTCGGTCAGGTGGACGAGAGAGCAGGGGATGGTTATTCTGTTGCTGCACAGATTTCTCAGGTTTATTATCTAATATTTAACTCCAAAGTTTTATTTTTTTAATATAACAATAAAATAAGTCTCAATATTTGGCGCCTAATGTGGGGCCTTAGATTATGCCAAAGTGGTACAGGGCCACCACTGTTGCAGACGGCCAGCAGAGGTTTCTTTGTGCTCCCTGGACTCTACCCTCTGAACCAAGGTCAACTCCATTGGCAACACTGGAATGACAAATCTCCTGCCAGAGTTCCTGTCCTGACTTCCCTCGTTGATGGAGTGTGGCCTGAGGATTGAAGGCTTAAATAAACTTGCTTCTCCCCTGTGGAGAGCTGTGTTGTACCACACCCTAAAGGTGGCGCTTGTTTCCACCTTCCACCTCCTGGATGGTGAGTGCTCTCGGGAGTAAACAACTCCTTATTGGCTGTAGGTGAGGATGGTGGCTTGCTTCTGCGTCCTAGGACCTATGGGTGATGTCCATGTGGCCTACCGGGATTGGAGGCCCAGAGGGTATTTAGCCACGAGCGGACTCCTCCCCCCCCCCGGGGTCGTTCGTCTGAGAGAGTGAGTGAGTGAGTGAGTGAGTGAAAGACAAGAAAATAATAAAAGGCCTGAATAAACTGCAGAGAGAAGGATCCGGTGTTGCGTCTTCCTTGCGGGACGAGGCAGTCACGCGGCACTCCCCTAGCTGCTTTCGATCGTGGCACTGGTGTTTTATCACAGGAATGGAAACTTGAAGGCAGCAGGCTTCTGGAAGGATGACTTCTTGACTGTAGCAGACTGATGGCCCCAAAGACATGTCCTCACTCAGGAACTAAGAACTGCCACCCATGGCAAAAGATGTGTTCAAACCAAGGATCGTGAGAAGTAGAGGTCACCCTGGATTGTCTGCTTAGAAACTAAGAGCAGTCACAGATATTATAAAGATAGGAAATTGGAAAGACATTTCACATGCATGGAAAAGGCCACATAAAGATGTGGCAGAGATCTGAAGATTCTGGAAGCCTTGGATTGGGATGGTATGTCTAAGAGCCAAGAATGCCAGAAACCTCTAGAAAGGGAAAGAAGCAAGAGTTAGGTACTTCCCCAGAACTGTTAGAGAGCATAGAACTCCACTGACATCTGATTTCAGCCTGGAGATGTTGACTTCTGGATTCCAGGACTGTGGTTTAGTTTGTAGTTGTTTGTAACAAGTGACATAAACAACTGTCCAGAAACTAATTCATCAACCCACTAGTTTACTACTGAATCCACGGGCTCATACACCATGTTAAACACACAGTAGGGCCTCAATGAGTGTATGTTGGGTTATTGAATGAGGATATGGCATCTAAAGAAAAATAGCAGAAAATAAACAGAATAGAAAAAGTCAAATGTGAAGTAAGAGAAATGTGTCCCACTCTTTATGCAGCTAAGCAGATTCTAAGGCAAGATATGTCTTAGTCAGAGATACAGAGGCATCTCATGGCTTGATCTGAAGTAAAGGCTCTGATGGAATTAGACAGGGAAGCAGGTAAAAAAAAAAAGTGGGTAGCTCAGTCTGGCAAATGACTACAGTGGTAGATCTGGACTTCATGGTCAGTTGGTGGATCTAACGATGAGGTCAGAGGCTGGAGACTGGCCAGGACCAGAGGTGGGAGGGAGTCTGCAGGGCTCACTGGGGTTCACTCTAGAACTAAGTCTCCAGCACTCACCCTGCAGGCACACTTTGAGTCAGCCACTACTGCATGACAACTTCACCAGGCTCAGTTGGTGACTTACACAGGACAAAGGAGGAGGCCCCGAGCACCAAGGACCAGTCCAAAGCTCCAGGGACTCCAGGGAGAGAAATTCGAGAGAGTTTATAGCTTGCGCCATCACTGACAGCTGACCTTGGGCAAACCACGGCTTTTGTTTCCTCTTCTGCATGAAGCAGAAGGTTTCACAGCCATGTTGCATCTGAAGTATCACCAGGTCCTAGCAGACGTGAAGTGTGGACGGAAGGCAAGGACAGACCGAGGCTCATTGAAAAGTCTTAGGCGTCACCCCCCACCCTGAGCTCGGATGGATGGAACTGACTGCATTAGGAGGCAGTGTGGACTCTGAAGAGTGAAATGTGTGGGTGGATGGGGGAAGGTTAGCAAAAGGACAGACCCTGCTGGGACCCCAGAGCTTTCTGGGAGTAAAGAAACCTTCATCATTTAGTCTCTTGCTTTAAAATCTATAGGCAAACACTTCTGAGCACACAAAAGCTGTTCTCAGCACTCAACATTATATGTTTTCCTATATTAACATGAACTTCCTTTTTTATGATAAACACAGCCATGTGTCATAGATCACCATTTCAGTGACAGGTAGACTACATATATGTTCACAGTCCCATGAAGTTATATTGTCCAATGAAGTTAGGTGTTAGCTAACAAGTACCCTCCAGTATCTACACAATACACACTGCTGAACAATGCCACCTGTATGTAAGATTGAAAGATTAGGGGAAACTTGCTTCTGTAAGATATACTTGTTCATAATGTGTATGGTTGTGCTAGGGTGAGGGACTCACAGGCAACGTGAAGGCAGGCCTAATAAAGGGTAACATTTGCCAAGTCTTAGTGTTGGTATTTTAGCTAGGGTCTCCACATTTCCAGGTGGCCAATGGCTTGCACTAAATGCAAAGAGGCCTACCAAGAACAAACAGCCCAGGAGCTGTATTAAAGGTGTTGAAAACATTCCATGGACAGGGCAAACATGCCAACAGGGTGGTTGTCTCCAGGATGCTGAGCCACCCAAGGTCCTGGGCCTTGCATAGAACCACTGAAGCTCTCCAGGATGAGTCTTCACTGCAGAGAGACCCACAGTGGAGTTTGCACTTATGCTCTGGCCCCAGTGGCCACCAGCACACGAGAGGCTGGCACTGAAAGGCCCGGGGCGGCTTGGGTCAATAGAAACCAAAGGAAATCAATCAGCCATGTCGCTGGTGAGCCACTCGGTGACAACTTCACCAGGCTGGGTTGGTGATTTATAGCTCAGGACATCTGTGGTCCCACAGAGCTTCTGGAAAATCACTTGGAGAGCTAGCTCAGAAAGCAGGATTTCTCATTTTCTCATCATGTCATTTTAATGATCTAGCTCCCCCTGGGGCCCAGGGAGGAGGAAAACACTTTTTATATTATATTAGTGGTCATGTGGAAAAGACATATTTGCCATAACACTGGGTTCAGAGAGAAGATGCACAGCCACGCAGCACACGTGAAGAGTATCGAGTTGAAGGCTAGGAGGTGCTTTCTGTAGCAACACGGGCTAGTCTTCTAAAATGTAGAGGTGAAAGACAGTGAGACATTAAGGCTGAGAGCCCAGTTGGGGAGTGAGAACTGCAGCTCTTAAGGACACTGTCACCAGGTTGGGAGTCAGACAATGCCCAGGGCTGAGGAGGGGTGACCAGAACAGAAAGCCATGTCTGCCTGGCTGTGGCTGAGTCCCTGGACAGCTGCGCACGACAGCATCCCTGCAGCCAGAGTAGGGTGAGGGGCACTACTCTCCCTTGTTCTTGATTTCAGACATTGTGAACCATGTGGTGCCAAGGAGGTGGTTCAGCTATTGAGAGCACTGGCTGCTCTTCCAGAAGATCTGGGTTCAATTCCCAGCTTCCACATGGCAGCTCACAGCTATATTTAACTCTAGTTTCAGAGGATCAGATGCCCTCTTATGGCATCCATGGGCAATGCATGGGTGTGGTACATAGACATACATGTCAGTAAGACACCCATACACATAAAAAAATAAATCTTAAAAAAACACAAAAATGAGTGTGGTGCTCTTCAGATCCCACTCCACCTAAAGGAACACCTGACTCACTCTTGAGGGAGGGGGGACAAAACTGGATCTGCCAGGAGTGGAGACTGAACTAAGCAATATTGGGTCAGTGGGACCATGGGACTGTCTGCTGCCTCCCCAGGGAGGCGATGAGGAGTTGTGGAGAAGAAAAAATGATCTGATGTGGCGGGAGAGGGAAGGGACCTTGAATAATGATATACAGGGATAGAAAGTGTGACTTCTTTGTTCATAATAATAATAATAAAAAAGAAAAGTAAAAAAAAAAAAATGAGTGTGGTGCTTCCACACATCACAGGTCTATGAACCAGCATATTCTTGATGGTAGGTCCTGGCTACACCCTACGATGTAAGATCCCAGCAAGACAGCAGGACAAGGAGACGTAATCAAGAGGTAAAGGTGAACACACTGTGCCAACCAGGCCAATGAGAGACCCTGTCTCAAGAAACAAAGCAGAGTGATGAAGAATGACATCTAACATCAGTCTCTGGCCTCCAACCACATGAGCACACAAATACATGCACACTTGTGGGCACATGTGTGCACACCCACAAAAACACAGAGGCACATTTACCACTCATACAAAAATTAAATTTTGGGGGGCTGGAGAGATGACTCAGCGGTTAAGAGCACCGTCTGCTCTTCCAGAGGACCTGGGTTCGATTCCCAGCACCCACATGGCAGCTAACAACTGTCTGTAGTTCCAGTTCCAGGCAAACACCAAGGCAAATAAATAAATAAATAAATAAATAAAGTTTTTTTTTAAAAAATTAAATTTTGTTGTGTATCGAAGCACATAACAATGAGAAGGCAACCTGCAGAATAGAGAATGCATTTGTAAAGCACAGCTCTGATAAAGGGCCTGGACCCAAAGGATGTATAAAGAGCCCCTACAAGTGATAGAAGCAAAAACTGAAAAATAACAAAGCATTTTGAGCTGCTGTTTCTCCAGAGATGTTTATAGAAGTACATACATGAATAAAAATGTTGAACATTACTCATCACTAGAGAAACACAAATCAAAATCACAATGAATATCACCCCTTAACAATCAAAAATAGAAAGTACCAGTTATCAGTGAGAATGTAAGAGACCACTGTCTAATGGCACAGTCTGGGGATGAAAATGTTAATTCAGTGACTGTGAAGAACAGCATGGCAATTCCTAAGAAATTTAGGAACAAAACATGAACTGCAAACTCTCCTTCCTCGTATGGGTGTGTCACTTGTATTGTTAAGGTACTGACCAAGCTAGAGGCTTAGGATGTGTGTTAGCTATGGTTTCCGAGGATTCTGACCATGGTTGCTTGAGTGGAAGCATGTGTCAGAGAATGTATGACAGCAAAGAGTCAGGACAAGATGCCTCCAGTGACCTATTCCCTTATAAACATCTGGAAGCTGTGTGTTAAAAACCTCTGAGCCAGGAAAAATGCATTTCCCTGCCCCACCATGTTCCTATCAGCATGGAACCACAAGAGCCAAGATGGAAGCAACCCATGAATTCATTGGCAGATGGATAGATGAACAAAATTGACAACTGCGCACAAGGGAATATTATTCAACCATAAAAAGGAATGAAATTTTAATACAATATGGTAACATCTTAAGGACATTGTGCCAATTGCAGAAAGTTGAATCTGTATGATTCCAATTCTTTGAAGTTCATCTAGGGTAGTCAAACTCATAGAGAAAGGAAGTAGAAAGGTGGTGACCAAGGGCTGGAGGAGAAAGAAATGGGAAGATTTGTTTAAGGAGTTTGGGGAAAATTCTGGAGACGGTAAACACGACAGCTTAAACACACGTAGTAACTGCACTGGTTAGTTTTATTGTCATCTAGACACAGTCTAGGATCTCCAGGATAGAGTCTCAATGAGGGATTGTCCCGCTTATGCTAATTGATGTGAGAAGATCCAGCCCACTCTGGGTGCACCATCCCTGACTTGGAGTCCTAGTCTGCAGAGGCATGGAGAAAATGTATTATGCATACATACATTCTTTCTCTTCTGGTCACTGGATATGCTGTGACTGATTGTCTTGTCTTCCCTATTTTGATGGATGGTGACATAGCACTGGGAGCTAAAATAGATACCTCCCCTCCTAGGCTGCTCTAGTCAGGGAATTTTATCACAGCCACGGAAACAGAAGTAGGACAGTACCATTTCAAAATGGCTAGAAGGACCATATGTGTACATAATTTACAATATTTACAAGAGGCTGTCTTTTCCTTCTTCCTGCTTTAAATCAATACAGTGCTTTAAGCAATGAAACCCAGCTACATTTTATACAAAGTATTTTTGTTTGTTTGTTTGTTTTTATGGCACATTAAAAATTTGCCTTTGAAGTCACATAATTTCCAGATTCTCTTTATTCCCACATAAGTATGGTTTATCATAAATTATGATATTTATGCTGAGCTTTCATCTCACAATGAAAACAGAAAGTTCATGTGTGATCACATATCACATTGTGAGGTCATCTTTTCTGGACAGTTTCAGCTCTTAAAGAAACTCACACTTTTAAGAGGAGTGTTTGTATGTGTTTGCTTGTGTGTATGCATATGTGTATATCTGTGTGTGTGCATGTATGCATGTGTGCATGTGTGTGTTTGTGTGTGCATGTGTGTGCTTGTGTCCACAATCTTGACTGTCATCCCCAGGGGCTATTCTTTTTTTTTTTGAAACAGATTTTTACCTTGGCCTGAGGTCACCAAGTAGGCTTCAATAACTGGCCATCGAGCCCCAGGAATCCAACTGTCTCTGCCTCCTCGGTACTCGGATTATAAGCATGTGCCACTAGGCTGAGCTTTCTTGTGTGACTTCTGGGGGTTGAACTCAGGACCCCTGGCTTTTGCATCAAGCACTTTATCACCTGAGCTGTGTCCCTAACCCTCTATCGGGGAATTTTTAATCAAAAAAGAAAGAGACTGCTTCCCACTCCTTTAGGCCAATGGAAATGTTGGGGATGGAGGTAAAGAGGGCCTTGTAGAAGCAATTTATTTCTATTCTAATTGAGGAAACTAACACCCAGAGGAACCAAGTCCATGGTGGTTGTGGAACTCTGTCCTCCAGGCATGACATTGTCCTTCTCATCCTGAAAGCAGAGCATCTGTACTTACCCCCAAGAAAGCCCCACAAGATGGGGTCTGTTCACATTTCCTTGTCTCTGAGAATTCAGTGTCCTCCACACACAGCTCCAACACCAGCTCCATGAATCCTGACAAGCTGACCCAGCTGACCCAGCTGGCAAGGTTAGAGGCCCTGATATTAAATATTAAATGGAAGGCTAACCATAGGGGCTCTCATCTGTGCAGATGTTGGGACACCCATAGGATTTGGGGGTCATCCCCACCCCTGTAGGTAAGAAGACCTAATGAATTTGTTGACCTTCCAAGCTGGACTTAGCTGGAGCTGTTCTCTGGTCTGTCTGGGTTCTCTGTCCTGGGTGAAGATCAGTTTGTGCACACCTTGACAGGAAAGGACATGCAGCAATGGCAGAGCAAAGCCTGGCTTCCAGGCAGTGCTGTGTGAAATGCAACTGTGCGGTCATGGCATTAGAAACGACATCCACAGGAGCTGAGTAGGGGGCTGGACAGAAGACTTGGTGTTCCAGAAAGGCACTTGTGGTGCAAGTATAAGAAACTGAGAACCTGAGTGTGAATTCTTAGCACCAGTGTAAAGACTGGGTGGGTGCTGTGGACCACCTGCAAGTCCAATACTCAGGAAGCAGAGACAAAGGGTGCCCAGGGCAAAGCAGCTAGCTAGACCAGCCAATCTGACACTTTGTTGGTTCAAGTGATAGGCTTGACTCAGTATACAAGGTAGAAAACAATTAGGGAAGGCATCTGATATCAACCTTTGACCTCCAAAACATGTGTGTGGATACACACATGTGTATCTACACATGTGGATGTGCAAATACATACATGTGCACACCATACACATGTGCATATGCAAAAATGTGTAATAAGATTATGAGGGGCCTGTCATCCTGAATGGATTAATGGTTACCAGAGCATGAGACAGATAGCTCAGGAATCATTTTTGATAAGAGGATGAAACGTGGGCCTCAACCTGGGTCTGTCATGCTCACCCGCCTACCCATGTGAAGATAAAGCATAAATGTCCTACCTGTTGTCAGCATCAGGCTACTAACTTCAAGTCTCCTGGACCGAGAGCCAAATACTTTCCCATTCATCATACATTACTGAGCCCATGATATCCCTCTGTGGGTTCCCTTTTACTCTGTGGTCCCTTGTTCATGCTCCCCCAAAGTCTCTCCCTCAGGCAGCCTGGGAGACAACCAGCGCATCCCATGGACAAAGGGAGTCAAATGTGTGAGTTAGTGGTGCTTTAAGAGTACCAGCTTTGTATGATCTGGTCCTTCCCCCAGGCACTGGTGGTTATGGTTCCAGGCACTATTGAATTTAACATTAAGGAGAATTTGTGTAAATTAAGAATGGGGAAGAGCAATGAAATTGTGTTTAATAATGGATCTAGGGGAAGAAATGTGGACCAGAACAGCAGTAATAGCCTCTTCCCACCAGCCCTGGCTCCTCAGCAGGTGAAGGCCAGCTCACCTCTGCAAGGAGACCCAGTGTTTGCATCAGGAAGCAGGAAGGACCACCCTGGTCACCATCTGTTCCCAGCAGTATTTAGGCCAGGGGACAGCAAGCTGTTCTGACTTATGTGAGCCTCACCCAGTTGGTGAAGGCTTGCCCCTTGAGTTAACAGAGTACAGAGTTTAGGGTTAAAGATTTGGAAATCAATTGGGGTTTGAGAGGCAGCTCTGTTATGTAATATTTAGAAGATCCAGAGTAAGACGACTGCTTAGCTGTGCCTCAGTTTCTCATTTGTAACAAAAATGATCAAATAGTGGGACACATCTCTGCAAGGAGAATTGAGTCAAGACAGAGTATTCAGTGGGGAATCTTATGTTTCAGTGTTTTGAAATTAAAGTATGCGGTGATTATTGCTGGGTAAAGACAAAGCAAGGCAGAGTCAGTTACAGAACAGGAACCACCTGTTGCCAGGCCCACCCCACATCCATAAGTGCATCAACTCCTGACACATCTCCTCCAGGAGACCCTCCTGGTGGCTTCTTGTTGAATATGAAGCATTTACTACAGGTTCATCATCTTAATCCCTGGATGGTGGCAGCAGTGACAGACTGGGCCATGAGAGTATAACATCATCAATGGGTTAATCCATGGATGAGTCCATATCGGATTCAGCTCTCAGAAAATGGGGCCTCACTGCAGGAAGTGGGCATGCCTTTGAAGAGCATATCTTATTCTTAGCTCTTCCTTCCTCCCTCCCTCACCTCCCCTTTTTCTACCACACCCTTCCATTATGGTCCTGATGATTCTGCCTTGCCCCAGACCTAAAAGTAATGGAGCCAGATGACCACAGGCTGAAATTTAATGAAACTACCAAAACCAGACTTTGATCACAGAAGTAAAAGGGCTCCCCCACCTTAGGGTCACAGTCACTGTGAGCCACAAGCACTCACCCTTCCCTGAGAGCTGGCAGGGGCAGAGAGTGTTGAACCATAGAGCGACCATGTTCAGCCCCAAGGGGATGGCCAGGGCCAAGCCTTGGCTGTGTCTTCTCCCCTCAACGGTCAGATCATCCCACTCCATCGTTACCCCACCGTATCCTGCCTCCTGAGCCTCTAACCACTGCACAACATGGCTGCTGTTTTGGGTCCTGCTTTTTCTCTATACTCACTGAGTTGGATTCCCCTTGACACAAGGCGTCAAAGAGACCAGGCTTTCTCCATGTGCTGATTATTTTTTGTCAACTTGGCACCAACTAGAGTCACCTGGAAAGAAGGAGCATCAGCTGCAGAATCGTCTCTGACTGGATGGTCTTGTAGGCAAAGTCTGTGGGTGTAGTTTGCCTTTGTTTTCAGATTGCCAGCTCACAAATAACAACACGGACTTAATATTAATTATGAAAACTTGGCCTTAGCTTAGGCTTTTCCCTAACTAGTTTCTTTAACAAATTAAGCCATATTTTTAAAATCGACATTCTGTCATGTACTCCTTACCTCATCCCCGGACTGTGTGTTCCGCTCTCCCTGTGTGTCTGTCTGGCAACTCTGCCTTTCTTCTTCCCAGAGTTCTCTCTCTGCCCAGACGTCTCACCTCCCGCCTAGCTATTGGCTGCTCAGCTTTTGATTACAGCAATCTCAGCAATACATCTTTACACAGTGTACAAATATCCCACAACATGTGGGGCCTTTTCTTGACTAATGATTGACCTAGGAGGGCTTGCCCAGCCCACTGGGTAGTGTCATCCTGGCAGATGATTCTAGGCTGGATTAGAACAGGAGCTGAGCAAGCCTCGAGAGCAAGCCAGTCAGCAATGTCCCTCCATTACCCATGCTTCCTGCCCTGTATTCCCACCCTGACTTCCCTCAGTGATGGACTGGCACCTGGAAAAGTAAGCTGAAACAAACATTTCCTTCCCCATTTGGCTTTGTCAGTGTCTCATCACAGCCAGATTAGGACACTGGCCAGCAGAGGGGTGGCTCTCCTAATATAACATACAAAAAAAGTCTGTTCTCCCTCTTCAACTCTAAAAAGCAGGCCACTGGTTAAGGGTGCTGCCATAAGTCCTCAGGACAAGACACGCCAAGGGCATCCAAGTAGACCAGGGAACCAGAAGCAGCCATCTGTAGCTGAGTGGCTAGCTGGCCAGGCACCTGAACTCCAGAGAACACCTGAGTGTAAGAAGCAGCTTGGTAAGATCCAGGAATCTCACAGACCAAGTTCTAGTGCGGTCTGATGCTCCACCCACCCACAGGTGTATGACCTTCAGCATCTCACCTGACTTCTTCAGCCTCAGCTGCTGCATCTATAAGGGATGCATCTGTAAGGACCTATTTCCCAGCAAAGAGGTAGAAACTTTCTGGCATGCTGCATTTACCTCATTATGATTTCAATGAAACTAATGTGAATCTCCCATGTCATGAATATTTAATTCCTAACTATCTTGTTTCAATCTCTAACTAGGGATTTTGAGAATATAAAATGTCTCTCTTGTTATCTGCTCTTCTCAGGGTATATTCTGGGTCTTTACTCAAAGGATCTGTGAAGGCTGAGTTAGCAGATCTCACTGTTCCTGGAACTCACCACACATGTAGCTCTCCCAGCTGCAGCCCATTACCCATGCCTGACAGAGCAGAAAACTGAGGTTCAGGCAGGATGCCCGACATGAGGTCACACAACTGCTACGCGAATGAGCGTGCTTGGGCATGGGAGCCTGAGGGAAGGTCTGGGGAAGTGGTTGCTTTGTTTCTGGGTTCTCCAAATGGCTTGTGGTGGGGTCACATCTCACTGAAACAATGCTCCTAAGAGTCTAGTGCCAGATGCCCAATAGCCTGTCAGAGGTATTGTAGGAAAGGTGAGGCCAGTCAGAGGGAACCTTCCTAGCGAGGCCAGGAGATTGAGCCTCCATTTCCTGGCTTTATTTTCCTGCTCACTCTGACTCCCATTTGACTCCTCAAAAGCTGACAGTAAGCATAGTCTCTCTACACCAGCCCCAGAACTCTGGAGAGTTCCCATCATGTCCACAAGATGAAACCTGGGCCAAACTTCCTCTTGCCAGATGAATGCCCTGGGTGTTTCACTTCCTTTTCCTGATGGGAAGTGTTCTTAGCTCCAGTTTCTCCCCCACAGAGACTGCAAACTGTCTCATGCTCACACCCTTGCTGAAGTGTGATGGTGGCAGGGGGTGTCCAGTCCCCAGAGAGAAAACTCAGGAGGAGGCAAAGGCCCACGCCAGGCCCTGATCTGCAGAGAGGTGTATGTGAGCATCACTGAAGTATCATGTGAACTAGGCCAGTAGACATGGAATACTGAGAAGGAGGCTTTCATGCGGAAAGAGGGCCTTGGTTGTCTTCAAGGTTGGGAGGCCTACGTAGGTAAAGACTGCAGGATGTGAGTATCATGGCCCAGCAGACTCGCCCTGCTCTGCCTATGCAGTCCTGGAAGCACCTTCCCATGACTATTGAGGCTCTGGTCATCCATCCAACCATCCATCTATCCATCCAACCATCCATCCATCCGAGACTGTGGCTGTTTTAACCAAATGGGACAGAGCCCTGGCAATAAGCCTGAGATCCAGTCTCTCTTTCCAGCCTACACATGGCTTCTCACCCTCCCCAGGCAATTAGCATGCCTGACACATCCTCAGAGCCACTCTTGGGTTACTATTGCCACCCTATGTTCCCTGAAGAGACAGCCAGACAGTCACCAAGAATTGGCAGGTGAGAATTTTCAGAGTGACATGTATTTTACTCCTTTCTTTTTCAATGACAGAAGGATCCAGGGCACAGGAAACTGGGCAAGACTGTGGAAAGGGTAGTTGCAGGTACTAAAGCTACATTCACGTAGCTTACCACCTGTCAAAACACCATTTCCAGCCATACGGTGGCTCTGAGAGGCAGCCTGGCTCCTTCCCACCTATCCTGAATCACTGATGCCAGAGCAGGAACCCTACTCTTTCCAGACCCAGAAGACTGGTCCCAAAGCATGACCCAGATGGATTCTATTGCCCAGCAAGCAAGCAATAGCAGGCTCTGGAACCAGCAGATCAGTTCTCCTGCGTCCTCACCTGGTTTGCTGTGGATTCACTGTGTGATCCTGGAAAGTAACCTCTGAGCCTTGGAATCAGTTATTTCAGCACTGATTCTAGGGATAGGCAGAAAAGACTCTGGAGTAGCCATGATGCTCCCCAGAGTTTCCTTGGGCAAGCCTCTGAGGTGCTGTACTGGAGGCTCCAAAGCACATCTTCCTGAAAGAAGGCAGCAGGGGCCTTGGGAACCAGTGAGTCTCTGCTCAGGGAAAGCAATGAATGCCAGCACCTCTCCCATTCTACCCAACTGCAAGCTGGGACTGAGATGTCCTTGTCCCCCTGCTTAGATGTCATCGTCTGCTGCTGGCTTTTCCAAGCATGTACAAGTCTTCATTGTAATTTTTATTCTGTTCTCCTTCAATTAGATTTTCATGGAGACACTATTATTCTTTCACTGATTATATAGGAAATTAGACCATGCATCCTTAGATTATTATGTCTACCCTCAGTTTATGTCCCTGCATCCAGGACAACTGAGAGGAATTTAGAACACCATAATTATATGTTACCCTCCAGACTTTAATAATATATACATAAATATGTACATATTTAAATATATAATGAAGCCCATTTTAGAATATCATCATTATTGTCTCATTGACCTAAACCAGCAAGTTATTCTTCAATGACAGGGTCCCTAGAGAAAAGACCGAAGATCAGAAAATAAAGAAGACAGAGAGTGGGCTCAGGAGGTCTTGTATAAGCGGTGTCTTGTGCCAAGTAAGTTTATTAAGAAGTACAGCATCTTATATGTTATTTTAAAGGGAGATATCAAACAAGATTAGCAGATGGCCCTCTCCTTGTGCTGAAAGAGGCCTCTTCCCATGAGTGACCATGCTCCCCCCACATGTCTCAATCTCTCCTGAAATCCTCTTGAGAATCACCAATACCTATAACTCCCTTTACCAACCCCTGACGTTTGAAAAGAAACTCATAATCTAGGAGCTCCCCATCCAGCAGCCCTCTGCCTTCAGAAAGGAGAGGAAGATTTTCAATACAGTAGAGGCTGGGAGCACCAAGACCCAGGAAACCCTATGGTCAAGAGTCTCTCCCAGAGGGTACCAGTTTCACAACTCTGGCAGTGGGTTCCACTTCCCCAATTGAAGATGACACTTTCATTTCTTTCCTAGAGGGAAAAAGGAAGAGCTATAAAATTGATGTGTGCTCACCCAGGCCCTTCCCTGCAGAGAGAGCACAGAGCTGCAGAGATGCACCCTGGCAGTAAGGTAGGTGAAAGTCAGAGGGACTGAGACCCACTGGGAGGCCTGGTGGGGCTAAGAGCAGGACTCCTGGCCAGAATCAGCATCTTTCTGTTTGCCAGCCATGGTGGGCATTAAGAGGTCTAGATTTCTGTTCTCCCAGATCCAAGACAAACAGGTCAGCCTCTGCAGACATGCCACTGTGGCAGGGAGCAGGCTTCTGCCAGCTCTAACTGCTCAGTAGCTTGGAGAAGGGTCTCACAGATTCATGCTTTCTTTCAGCATCCTTGAGTCATGGCATTGGCTTCTAAAAAATGAATACTGTATTCTCATCAAGCCTGAGAGCGCTGGCGTCTAGCCCTCAATCGTGGTTTAACACTTCAGAAGAAGTGTTCTTTGGGGTCAGAAGGCAATGACCAGAGGGGATGAGTATCCTTGGGGGCCTAAGCCCCACTGTCAACACACTACATTCAAAAAATAACAGGGTAAAGGGTTGGCAACCCAGCACAGGCTCCCAGTCCCACAGACCTTAAGAACCAAGCTTCCATTTATAGCTGATGAGTATCATCCATTATATGTGATCTCTCCTTACCTATTTCCTGGCAGATGTGCCTCCACTCTCTTGCTGTGGCCAAGTGCTATCTGGACTTCATGGTGGGTCACACTCTGCCACTGGGAGACCTCAGGGAGACAAGAAAGGAGCTTGAAGAAGATACGAGTCTGCAGAACTCTTAGAGTAGGCATGCAAATGCGGGGAATGTAGGGTCGGCCAAGTGCCCTTGTGTTGATGTTAGAGAACACAGACAAGCTCACTTTCCCCAGACAAGAAAGTATTTGAGCTGGGCCTTAAGAGATGAGCAGTGTTTTAACACACAATCTAGGATGGAACAAACATTCCTAGCAGGAAAAAAATACTGCAGGCTCAAGCCAGGTGCTAGAGAAAGTATATAATTACTATTGAGCCCCACTCAGCCCTTGATTCCTGCTGAAATTAGTGGCAAATCCTGGGTCATGTGGGGTGCGTAGATGTGACAATCTGTTCCTCAAAGCCAGGCAGGAGCAAGGCAGGCCTTAGGATGGGTCTTCTTCCCATGTGTGTCCATCAGATACTGAAGGTCAAGTTCCTGGAGGTAGAGCTGTGGGACCTTGTGTGCATTCCCGGAACCCCTGAGGCTTCTCCAATGAACCTGCCTTTCCCTCTGCCTACTGTCTCCACCAGAATCTGCCTTCTGCCCAGATGTTCAGGAGCCATGATGCCTGGCCCATTAGAAGCACTGAGAAGGTGCTTGCTGAGTCCAGGATCCTGTAATGTTGCTCTGTACCTTCACATCTGGAAGCACCATATTTTCCCCCTCAAGAAGAGTGCCCCCCAAAGTGAAGGCCTCACTCCTTCTGCTTCACCACAGCACCCGACTGACAGCTGGCTCAAAGGAGGGCTCTGTGAGGATTTGTTTGTTCATGCTGACAGATACAAGGAAGCCTCTCAAGCCTGACTTTCTGTTCCGCTAAAGCAGAGACAAAGTGTCTCCCAATGGCCTACAGACTATCAGACCCTGCCCTGTGAGCTGGTAAGAGTTATCCCTTGCCCTAGAAGAATAGGCATACCTTTATTAAAAACCATACAACTCGGACAGGATGGGCAACATGTCCTGTTGGTGTGAGGAGATGGGGTTCCAACACTAATGTCAGCCTCCACTCCATCCTGGCTTGGGCAGAATGACTGTATCCCTTTAGGCATGCTCCTCATTGGCAAGATGTAGCTCCAGGATCCCCAAAATGAGCAGTTTATCTGGGCTCAGGAAACCACAGAAGTGTATGTGTTTGTCACATTTTTCCCAGGATCTCATCTATGGAGAGGACCTCCACAGTCCTGCAAGTGAGCCTGTACCACCCCGCGCCAGGGACGGTCACGTTTGCCAAAATCCCACAGCAGCTGCAACATGATACCAGTCGGCTGCTGGTGGGGCGAGGGCAGGACACCCACATCCAGCTGCAGCTGCCCCAGCTATCCCGACACCATCTGTCCTTGGAGCCCTACCTGGAGAAAGGCAGCAATCTGTTAGCCTTCTGCCTCAAGGTGCTGTCTCGAAAGAGCTGTGTGTGGGTGAACGGGCTGCCACTGAGGTACCTGGAGCAGGTCTCCCTCAGTGCTGTCAACAGAATCTCCTTCTCTGGCATCCAGATGGTGGTCCGCAGAGAGGGGGGCGCCTCCCTTGAGGCCTTTGTGTGCTACTTTCATTTCAGCTCCTCACCCCTGATTTACAGACCCAAGGCCCAGGAGACGGATGAATGGGAAAACATGAAGACAGAGAATCCTCCTGTTTTGGAGGAGGCAACTCAGGATCTCTTGGGGTCTCATGATGGCTCCTCCCAAACTCAGACAGCTGTTTCCAGCCAAGCCCTGGAGGAGAAAGAGATATAAAGCTCCAGAGGGAACCCGCAGACACTGACTCAGCCAGCTCTGCTGGCCGAGAGCAAGCCTTGCTGAAACAGGGTTTGAAATACTTGAGCTACATCGCTCAAGGCTGACCCATGAGGTTGACGTGCAAGGCCTGCTGGCCACCCCACTCACTGGGAACTAATTCTATAAACTTTGAACAGCTCAGGGGTGGAGAGGTGCCCTCCATGGATCTGGGTAATGGGAACTTCATATACTTTAAGAGGTCCCCGAGGGGCTCTGGGGAGCCTCTCCCAGCATCCCCCTCCCGACTTCCTCCCTTGTCTAGCTAGGATTTACTTTATGTTGCTCATTTTACATGCTGCTTAAGAGCAGAAACACAGGGTTGCAGCAGGAATGTACGGACTCGCGGAGAAATGACATTTGTGGTGACTCGGAGTTACCTTCAGCTTTCAAATACCCACAGGCACTCAGGGCTTAGGAAAGCCTGTGTTTAATAAGTTGAAAGTATTTCATTAAGCTGGCATACCCAGTAGGGTTCCCTGAGCCCCAGATGGGCCACATGTACGCCATCTTGTTATGTGGAGCTGGGGGTAGAAAACCTGGAGGAGGTGTGGGAGGAAATTGGGAAGGTAGGTAGCAGTTTCTATTCCTGGAAGGCTGCAAGCGGGGCTCAAGGATTCCAGGAGGAATGTCTGATAGTTCTTCTCCCCCCCTTCCTTTTCTTCTCCTTTCTCCTGTCCTCTTCTCCCATTCTCCATCATTTCTGGACCACGGTCTTGGCTGACCAGAGGACAAATGTCTTCAGGAGGCTCCTTCAGAACTAATTGCATGGTTGGAGGGCTGGTTGTATCAGAAGAGTTTTCCCACTTAGAGTAAGTCAGATGCCTGCTGGGGCTTATCTTCTTCCCTGAACAGCCTTGGGGTTGCTAAGGAGCCAGGCAGGTAAGGATATGAGAATTTTATCAGTGAGAAGGAAGCAGAGGACCATCAGTTGCTTGCCATTTAGAAAAAATGTTTCCTCATGTGAGGGCAGGAGAGTCCCACAAACTCAGGTAACCACCATAAGCCCAAACTCTGCACTAGGGTACCCAAAACACTGACGGCACAGTGCTGCCCACAGACTGGCTCATAACCCTAGCATCTGTGACACCTCTGTCATGCACCATCCCCAAAGAAGACTATAGGAGGCTCAGCTCTGCTCCCCAGCCCTGAACATCCTGTCCATAGGAAGATAACACTGGACAAGACCTACTCACATCTATGCTTGGGAAGTCCCTTCTCCAACAGAATATAAATTGAGTACCTCAGATCATAGACACAAGATGGAGGCATGCATGGTCTACCTGGGAGGATGTTGAGCTGTGCTGTGAAAGGCTCCTAAGACTTTCAAAGTGGTCCCTCCCTCATCTGGATGATCTTGCATCACACACACATCTCATGCCATGTGTATCAAGTCTTAGGATCCAGGAATAAACAGAGCCAATACAATCTGCCTTTCTGCAGCTTACTCAGCCTCAGGAGAGATAAGCATTCTGGAACAAGTGACTGAATCATTTTATTACAGCTGTTGGGATTATATCTTCTCTTTCCTCTGGTTGGGTTTGAGATTTACCCTATTTTTAGGTGGATTTGAAGGTGATACTTACCACATGTTCATCCCTCTGCTAAGCAAGCCTCGGTGTGACAAGGCCTTGAGCACTGGAGGCAGCGGGCACTATTCAGACCTCACAGTGCCCCCAGGTAAGCGCAGATCTCAAGCACAAGTCACAGATAAAGAAGGTAAGACTGAGAAGGTTAACTATCCAGCCAGGGCCATGTCATTTGTGAGCTGGGAGGCCTTGGGCAAGAGACTTAGCTAGCCCTCCATGTCTTCCCCTAGAAAGCCAGGAAGATAAGCATCGCAGTCTTTCTGAAGAGTTGAGAGGATCTTGGGAGGCATATGGAAAATGCTGGGTGCCATACCTAGCACACAGAAGACACTCAAGAAAGGCCAGCCATCATGAGACCAAAGACAGGAAAGCTAAAATATGCAAATACTGAACAGAACTTGAGGCGACGTGACAGTGATTATCTGGTTCCAGAGCTCAAGCATTTCCAGTGTTCTGGGACTCTGAAGGGTTTTGTCTCAGTTCAGCTCCTGGAGGAAGGAGCCTTTAAGCTGCTTTTGTATCAGTCAAATGATCTAGGTTTCTAGAGCAAGAGACACCATTGGCCCTGGAGAGAAACTGCCTGTAGTTCAGGCTGATGCAGCCCATTGCTCAGGATTGCTTTAAAAATCTCCCTTATCCTAATGGAGGCAAAGTTTACTGGAAAAATTCAAGCCCTGTCCAGTCTGTGATTACAGAGCAGCTGCCCACAGATAAAGCCGTGCTTAGAGACTGTGCGTGGCCACCCATGCCTGAAGGCACCATGGTCTCCGGGGGCAGCTCCTTGCCCTCTGATGAAATTTTAGGGGCTGAATGTATGTCTCCATTTTCTCCCCTCCCAGAAGGTGCAAACCCAGCCCTGCTAAGGGTCTATGAGATAGAGCTGCAGCACGCTTCCTCCATGGGGACTGTGTGGTGAAGCGTCTGTGAGGTCCTCACATTGAAAAGGAGGCTAGAGGGTGACAGGCCAGACACAGGAAGGGAAAGAGCCAGGAAACATCTGGCTTATTTCACAAAGTCTCCTTGGGAACTGTCCTTCCTCCTCCTTTTTCTCTTCTTCTTTTTTAAGTTTTATTATTGTTTTAGACAAAGTCTTGCTGTGAGTCTCAGAGTAGCCTTGCACTCACTGTCCCACATCTGCATAGCCCAAGTACTTCAGTCACAAGTAGACATCAACCACACCTGGCTTTTGCCAAGTATTCAAGACAGCAAACTCTGCAACACTCCACTTCTCTTGAAAAACATAAATTCAAACCAGGAGATTCATGGCCCCATTTCACTCTCCTATCATTTGAAATTTGTAGGTTGACTTCAAGACTTAGGCTTATGGATTGACATCAGCATCATGTCTCTTGCCTACCCAGGGTCCTGTCTAACCATCTCTTATGAATGTTCTAAGCTCCCTGCTCCCACCAGGGCAGCCTGTGTGGCCACAGGGATGAGCACATGGAAGCATACACACCATACAGACACACAAACACGTATATGCACAAAACACGGGTAGTTTCAAGCTTTCTGGGCTACATTTACCATCCCACGGCCTTTGGACCTGTGATTTCTACGTGAAAGTCACTGTAGAAGTAAAATGAGGCACTGGATGTAAATTTGTCTGTGGCACATAGTAGGTGTTCAGGAGGATCAGTTAGCATCGGCCAGTTCAGTAGAACAAGTTGAGAGTATGTGGTCCTGTGGGTTCAGTTGCAAGTACACACATACAGCACACTCCTGCCATAAGTAGATAAATCACTTATGATCAGATGGACCTCAGGGCATTGCAGTTCCAGAGACAAGTGTCTGGACATCCCAAAGTCATTCCTTGCCCTGTCTGTTAGGGCTATTTAATTCTCATAGACCTGTGCTTCACTGCCAGTGTGATTCTTCCCAAGCTGGTTCTCTGTATCTGCTAAGGCTGTTAAATGTTGCCATCCCAGTGGCCTGAATGGGGCTGGACAGAGGACATGAGGCCAACAGTGATAAAAGTCTGAGGCAAACCTCCCAAAGCAGACAGCAGCAGTCAGAGGTCCACAGCTGAAGAAGCTAGGCAGCCAGTGAGGCCAAGAAGACCAGAGAGTCCGAGAAGATGAGACCCAATTGCTGGTCCCTTTCCTGCCTCAGACAGAACACAGCAGAGTTTCCTTCCTCTTCTTCCTCAAGCCTTTACCCCAACTTTGTATCGTGACTGGTGACTGTCGTGGTGTAGGAGAGGCAGCTCCCTCTCACCAGCACTTCTGACCTCCAACTGAGCTGCAAGGCGGGCAGGCTCCCCACAGGAGACCCCGGAAGGGCTCTGAGCAATGGTAGTCGGGACTCAGCTGACTAGACTGAGTCCAGGTCAGTCATCCCTCTTCCAGGCAGCACGCACCAGCACTACTCACCTGCTGTGCCAGCCTGCCATCTAAACACACCAGGACTGCTTGAGGCTGTAGGATGCCAGGAGGCCGCCCTGCTAGAGGCCTGGACAGGACGGTTCTTAACCTGAAAGAATACTTGTTGGTAGACAAAGGAGCAGCAGCACCAGCAAGGCACCAAGGGAGCACCAGCAGGGCACCAAGGGAGCACCAGCAGGGCACCAAGGGAGCACCAGCAGGGCATTGAGGGAAGAGTCACTCCACAAATGTATAAAGGATGACTTTGTTGAGAGGTCCAGGTTCAGGCCTCCCCGTGACTGGTAGAGCTAAGAAACCTGGATGAAGAATCATTTCTATAATAGCCCCCTGCACCACCAGGATTTCTATAATGGCCCCCTGCACCACCAGGATTCTATAATGGCCCCCTGCACCACCAGGATTCTATAATGGCCCCCTGCACCACCAGGATTCTATAATGGCCCCCTGCACCACCAGGATTTCTATAATGGCCCCCTGTACCACCAGGATTTCTATAATGGCCCCCTGCACCACCAGGATTCTATAATGGCCCCCTGCACCACCAGGATTTCTATAATGGCCCCCTGCACCACCAGGATTCTATAATGGCCCCCTGAACCCCCAGGCTGCTATCAGCCACCAGGTGTCAGAAGCAAGCCAGCCTGCCCCCCTGAATATAAAAGGTTCCTCACTCCCTCTGCTCTCCAGAAACTAGTGGGAGCTGGAACACGTGCCTCCTACTCTATCCATCCATTTCAGTTCCCTCTGCTCCCAGCCAGCCGCCTCTGGGTTGCAGTCACCCTCTGCATCCAAGACCTGGGGGAGGAGTTACACCCGAGAAGGAGATGCTGACTTTAATGAACTTGGTTCACTTCACATTGAAAGGCTCTGATTCCTCTTACCTTTAACGTGAACTCAGAGGCGGATTAAAGTGAAATAAAACCTACTATTTGAGTTACATTTTCAGCTTATTGGAAACATGCATTACCTCCTAGTGACTGGGCCGTGAGAAGGAGAGTTATTATCTTCCTTTAGAGTTTGTAAACGCTTTATGGTTGAGGCATTAATCCTGCTGGGGGGGGTGTGATGGAGGAAAAGATTGTTCCCGCTTACTTTTGTTTCCCAATCACATGCTCCAGTGGGAATGGAATGTCCCGAGTGAGCAATGGAGAGCCAGGTGAGCCCCAACAGAGGAGTGTAATTATTTTCTTCTTTCAGGCACATGAGGAAGGACATTAAACATTAAAACACCGTTTGGCAAGGGTGCTTCTTCCATTCTCCAGAGGACACAACTCACCTGCCCTTGTCTCAGCCTCTCCCGGGTTCTTCTGCTGTTTATTTCCAGGATAAAAATGGCCTCCATCCTCATGATGACATCTGCATCTTAGAGGGGGAGCTTGCTTCAAAAGGCATCGCTGTAGAGGAGCCAGAGGGAGGGCAGATCTGTTAGGGTCACATCCGTGCAGGAATGAAGGACACATCATGTGGCCCTGGCTCTAGAGAGGCAAGGGATTCCCTCTTTCTCTGTCTTTTCCCTAATCACTCTGTGTACTGTCAACACAGAGAAGCCTGGAGCCCCAGCCTGGGAATCCAGCTTTCTAAACTCCTGGAAGGAAGCTGGTCCAGAGTGTCTGCTCTGCTTTCTTTTAAAGCTATAGAGACAGGAGCTGGAGGAGTCTTCAGTAACGCAGAGTTTGGCCAGTGTTCATCCAAGCAGCCAGACCTGACATTTCTGAGGTTGCTTCTCTACAGGGTCAGATGTCATGATGCTATTCTTCCAGAGAGCCTGTCTCAGATGGATTAGGAATAGGGACACTATTAAGAATCCTTGTCTAGGGGTTTTAATCATTCAGGATCAATATAGGCCAACAAAGAGAGTCTCAAGTATTAAAAGTAAAACTGCAATTTGAGGAACTCGAGACACAAGTGGGAGAATTGCTGAGCAGCTAAAGGGGAAGTGGGCTCCAGAGATTGGCATGCACAGACATTATAACCACTGCTGGCTGCACCCCTGTAACTGGAAGGGTGTAAGTTACACTAGAGTGGGCCCTATGCTGGTCAGCTGGGACCACAGGCAGCTCGTGGGTCAATGGGGAGAGGCAGAGATGATGGAGTGTCTCTCCTCTTCATGACATCCGTTTCCCCAACAGACCTCCTTTTGGCAGGAGCAGCAGCAAAGGACACTGGAACTGACAGCTGGCCTGAGGGCCCTGAGAGCCTGCAGGACAGAGCAGAGCAGGAGGAGTGGTGGGTATGTGGGCAGCCACACTCCTATGAAGCTCCTGTGTTCGGGGTCAGTGTCCCTCATCCTTGCCTGGTCCTAGGGTAGCCATCGAGCAGAGTGATATGTGTGGGAAGGAGAGTCACAGTACGGGGGACACCACTGCCCAGGGGCTCCGTTGTCAGCCTCTCTAACCTGAGCATCTGGAGGAGAGAGGATAGATACAGCGTAGTGCCACACAAGGCAGAAGCAGATGTGGTCTTTATTGCTCCCATACATCCTTGCCAAGATGACATAATGCCCTGCTTTGGTTCCCCATTCCCAGGAGTCAGGGTGCAGAGCAGAGAGAAGTGTCCAAAGAAGACCAAATCCTCATCATTTCCCACTGATTCTAGAAACTTCATTATCACACATTCCACCATTTCCTCTTCTAAAATGAGAATTCTGTTAGTACCTACCTCACCTCTGTGAAGAAGGAAAAACACAACATGTAAAAACAGCTTAGTAACTGGACCATCAGCCATCGCATTAGCCACCAGATCCTTCCAGAAAGACCCCTGGCTGCTCCTGCTGAAAAGAGCCCTCTACCACCTGTTGCTGAGGCACTCAAAGGGAACTGTAAGCAGTTATCTTGGCACAAAAGTCCTCATTTCCACAGGGGTCAGTATCCCATTTAAATGTCTGCTTGCTAGGACTTCCCACCAGATGAACCAGATGAACCCTCCATGTGGCAGAAACTCTCAGACGTGCCTATAGGTGGCAGCCTCCTAGCTCCTGGTAGGTCTTCAGTAAGGCCCTGAAGGCAGGAGGGTGAGCTCTGAGGAAGAATTTGGGTGGAGTAGGAGCTCTTCTAAGGACAAGGACAAGCAGACCCTCTCTCAACAAAGCCTTGATAAAGCTGTTTCGGGAGCTGTTAAAACAGACTTTGAACTGTCAGGTACTCAGGCTGAGCGGACCGAAAATAGCAGGCACTGAGCCCAGGAACCAGCAGCAGCCCCCAGCAGAGCCTCACACCACAAGCCCTGGGTCTGCAGGCATGACTGTTTCCAGAGAGGTCTTGCCTCCCATTCTTCACCACTCTGAAACAGCTCCCGAACTCTGAGATCTGTCCCAGGAGGACTGGAGGCTGGAGGCTCAGAGCCAGCACTGGGCCTCATTACTGAGGATAACATCGCCCCATGGACACTTGACAGGGGACTAGGTGGGAAGCTAACAAGGAAGGCTGTCTTAAGAAGCAGTTTTATATCCTGTTTCTCCTGGTTCTGTAGGTTCTATAGTTACCGTGTAGATTTTGGGTGGAAGCATCTCAAAGCCTCATGTACTCAGACTTCTTCCCCACTCTGGCCTTCGGCAGGATCCCTGCCTAAGTGCCTGGGTACCAGAAAACCACAGGGCAATTAGGAGCTGTAAGTTTCTCTCCTCAGCTAGACAAAAAGTATTTCCATTTGAGAATCTCAGTATGCTTTCCAAACCAGAGCTCTTAGAGAAAAATAGAAGGTGAGGGGAGATGCTGTGTGTTTGGGGGAGGGCAGGGGAGGTGAGCTTTCTGAGGAGTTAGCGTTGTGATGAGGGAAGCCTAGGCCACAAGTCCCTCCTGATGACAGGTGCACTTGCTTCGAAGGAAGGGACCCCCAGACTCCACTCTCTTCACTTAGTCAAGCTCTACAGTTGGGGGGCAGTGCCAGTGAACACTTAACAATCGGCTTTCTGGTAAGGAGCTCCCATGGCAGCATCTGCCAGCTACTATGGTGCAATTATTCTCCTCCCTGTGGTCAGTTTTGAGAGTCCCAGTACAAGGCAACCTTTCCAGATGGAAGGGGAAATATGCACAGAAGCTCATACTGTGCTGTGCTGGGTTTTGCTGCACAGATGCCGTAGTTAGCCTCCTGACTCCAAGAGGGCAGCACCCAGCAGCCCTTGTAGGGCCCTATGACACCACCAACCTGCGGCTGCCAGCACTGAATTCCTGGACCCTGTTGAGTCTGGAAAACTGCCCTCCAAAGCCTCCAGCATACACTGTCTCCTCCCACCTTCTCTCCCAGTGGAGATACCATTGCTCAGGCCCCATCCATTCCATACTCTCAGAAATACAGACGCTGGGGCTGGAGAGCAGGCTCAGTGGTCAAATGACCTTGCTATTCTTGCAAAGACCCAGTTCAATTCCCAGCACAAGTATTTATTCCTACAGTTCCAAGTGATCTGATGCTCTATCCTAGCCTTTGTGAACACTGAATATACACAGTGCACACATACAAACAAGCAGGCACACACACACACACGTAAATAAAAATATAGATACGGCCTTGCAGTGGTGGCACACACCTCTAATCCCAGTACTCAGGAGGCAGAGGCAGGCAGATCTTTATAGGTTTGAGGCCAGTTTGGTGTACAGAGTGAATTCCAGGACAGCCAAAGTTACACAGAGAAATTCTGTCTTAAAAAAAATCAATATCTATATATCTCTATGTAGAGATATATAACAAAATGTTTAGGAAAAATAAGTTTTGATTGTTTGCTTTGAATTAAATACATCTTATTTAACCTGTAAGTTTATGTAATTTAACTTTAATAATTCAACTAAAAATTTAGTAATTCTTATAATTAAATATTATTTAACGTTTTTAAGGCTTATTTTATTATGTATGCATGTATGCCTCCACACCAGAAGAGGGCACCAAATCTCACTACAGATGGTTGTGAGCCACCATGTGGGAATTGAACCCAAGTCCTCTGGAAGAGCAACCAGATCTCTTAACTGCTGACCTATCTCTCCAGCCCCAAATATAGTTTATTATTAAATTTAATGATTTGATTCTAATTAGATGTCTCATGATCTTTATTTAAAGTTATCATATATGCATATAATAACTTTAAATATATATATAAATGTGTGGCTTACATGTATGTCTGCGCATGAAGTGCATACCTTGTGATCCCCTGAAACTGAGGTTAAGAATGGTTGTGAGTCACTGTGTGGGTGCTGAGAACTGAACGACTCCTCAGTCCTCTGTAAGAACAGCAAATGCTCCTAACGGCTGAGCCATCTGTCTAGTCTGACATCACCTAATCTTTAACAGCAACTGCCATGAAAGAGCCTTGGCACCTTGCTACACAGGAAGCATTCTAGTTCCCTGTACTCAGGTGCTGGCTGGAGCAAGAAAACAAGCAGAGCTAAAATGCCTTCAAAAAATAAAATGATTTTATCATTCATAACCATTTTCTTTTTAAAATCACCACAGAGATTGGGAGTAACCTGAAGAGAAGGTTAAGCCCTTGCATGTGGTAGATGAGGACGTGAAGGTTCCGGGAGCAGAAGGGAGCCCGACTGGCTAAGCTGGCTGGTGGTGGCTCCAGCAACTGTCTTTCCCTCAGACTTTGCTTCCCTCCCATTCCTCAATCCATGATAAAGGGCAGCCCATGGCTACCTCTGAGCTTGGCTGGTGAAGCCTCATTGATGAGGTCTGCCTAGCAAGGGTGACCTGTCATATTTCATAGTTGGAGAGTGTGTGCAAGAACGGGAATCAGCCTTTACTGAAAATGCAGCCTGGTAGGGAGTAGCAGATCAATGGCCATAATCGTGTCTTTTGTAGGGCCCCTCTCTCAGAGCTTAGAGTGAGTGACAGATTGTGTGGTACCTAGAGGCCATCTTCCTTCTCACAGGGTTGGAAGGACCAGGGTTATTTGAGCTTCATCTTCTGCCCTCTGGAATACACGACACTGATGTTTCTGGAAAATGGATCGGCAGGAAGGAGGAACAAAGGTTTTAGCCTAGGTTCTCTGAGTTGGTCTCCTGGACACTACGATCAGGGCAGCACCTGGCTGGTCACCCATGCTGTTTGTGTGGAGCTACCCAGCAGCCCTTGCAGGGCCCCATGACACCACCAATCCGCAGCTGCCAGTGTTGGGTCCCTGGACCCTGTTAGGTTTGGAAAGCTGCCCCCCATAGACTCCAGGGTACGCTGTCTCCTCCCACCTCCTCTTCCCTCAGTGTCACTACTGATTCAGCTTCTGGGCAGGAGACACCCCGGCTCCATTTCTGTCTCCCTGTCTTCTGTAGGTTTAGCATGCTTGGCTCTCTTACACATCACGCTTTATGGCCATTTGCAGTGCAATTTTGTTTCTATCCTGCCATTCAATTTGAATCAAATATCAAACAGATGTGAGTCATTTTTGTGCTCTTATGAAAGAAAAAAAAGTTTAATATTGGGGAGCATGCCCTCCTAAGGTCAGGAAAGCCTCTCGGAGAAATAAGCCCCCTCAAATTAAAAAAGAATCGCGCTGGTTAGCTTGAGATGCTTTCAAGTGGTACCTTTCGAAGTGCTAAGGAACAGTGTTTCCAGCAAGCTATAAAGCATCAGGAGAAAACAAGGCAGATATATGGCCTGGGGCTGATGGGGAAATTGAGCTCTGTGAAGGGGCAGTCCCACCTGGGAGGAAGCTCTGAGCCTGAAGATGAGGTTTGCAGACGATGTTGGGGGAGGCCATCTTCCCTCAAGGCCTGTGTTTTGCAGCCTGTGTGGTCAGGCTGAGAAGGGAGGAAGGAAGGATCATCCAGATGCTCAAAGTGCCCACTGAACCTCTGCAGCATGTGCCAGCCTCACAGCTTTGTGCCATCATGGCCCTCTACAGCTAGCTGTTACAGTCTGAGTCACCTTTCTAGACATGCCAAATGCCTTTGTCTCTCGTCTCTGTTGCAATCTCTTGGTTAGTGGAGTCTCTGGCCATTGGCAGGTCATCAGATAATGAAGAGAAACTTATGCCTCCTCACTGCAGATAAGTGCAAAAATAACTCACCCTCGGCCTTAGTGGCTACACACTGCCCAGAATATCCTAACAGCATAGAGTATCTCATCACTAAAATGCTCCACTCACAGGGCCCATCCCTTGATGGCTTTTCCCATGAGCAGGAATTGGCTGGTCAGGCTCCAAACAACTCCCCTCAGTTTTTGGCACAGCAAACCTGCCTCTCCAAATTATTGGACCTGCCGCCATTTGTGGCTTCCAGCCAGGTTCTCTCTAGGGCCAGCAAGGATAAAGTGTTTCCATGTGGTCCCTTGACTCACTACGCCATAGACACCACTCCAACTACAGTGCTGACTGCAAACAGCATATTCATGTCCAGGGCTTGGAGCCAACTTGTTCTAGACATTTTGGATATTAATACAATGCTCTGCACACCCAAGGTTTGCCTCAGGGACAACAAGGAAATACCCAGGGACCTTGCATCAGGCCCTCCTGATGAAACAGAGCCAACACTTCCTAGAATTCTGCAGACAGCAGAACAGGCAAATGGAGAGATTTAAAGAAAGAAAAGGACTCTCTCTCTCTCTCTCTCTCTCTCTCTCTCTGTGTGTGTGTGTGTGTGTGTGTATGGGTATTTTGCTTGTATATATGTCTGTGTGGGTGCTGGGAATCAAACCCTAGGTCCTCTGAAAGAGCAGCTAGTGGCTAGTGTTCTTAGTTGGGAAGACATTTCTCAGATGCAAAGGGAGTGGTGGTGAACTGTGCCTCATAGTTATGTCCCTGGGGAGGGTGAGAGGGAGATCCTGAAGAAATATCAAAGAACTACATAAGAGGAAGCTAGAGATGTGACCCATTGTGGCTCCAGCAGTCCTGTGTCCCCAGCATGCTCAGTAAGAATGTCCCAAGGCCTGCCTCTGGGCTCTTGTCTTATAGAAAGGAACAATCTTATTTGGCTTCTAGCACGACTGTCAGTTCAGACCAAGGCTGGCCAGAAAAGGTTTCTAGAAGAGGCTGTGCTTGGATGATGGGAAGTGGAGAGAGAGAGAGAGAGAGAGAGAGAGAGCGCTCTATTTTGCTGCTCACCTGGATGGGCAGCCAGCTCTTAGAGATCTCAGTCACCTCTCAACCTGCACAGCCCCGCCTGAAGCCATTCATAGGTCTTCCCTGAGAGCACGAGGTTCTTGGAGGGCTGCTTAGGGCCCAGCCATTGAAGAGTCACAGCTCACCACTGAAGGGCTCTCTACAGACAGACCTGGGGGCCTCTTCTCACAGAGTCTGGGGATTTCAGGGATCTGAAGTCCCTTTCAATCTTGGCAGCAAGCATGCGTACAACTCAGCACAAATCCTCTGCCCCTAGAGCTAAAGAGGTCAGATGTTCTGAGGTGTAGCCATGGGAAGAAGGACTTTGCTTTCATAGCTCCGGTACTAGGTAGGGCTCTCTCTCCCTGTCCCATCCACTCCTACAGAGTGTAGGGGTGCAAGGTCCTGTTACCAAACAAGACCGGGCATGGGTTGGGGAGAGGGCTCAATGGGTAAAGTGCTTCTTCAAGAATGAGGACTTGAATTTAGATCCCCAGTGTTCATGTAAGAAGTTGTCATAGCAACTATGCATATACCCCCAGTGCTGGAGGTATGGAGGTGGGCAGGTCCCCAGAGCTCATTGGATGGCCAATCTAGCTAAAATGGCAAGATTCAGGTTTGGTAAGGAAACCCTTTCTCAAATAGAGAACAAAACAGAACAGAATAGGTGACAGAGGGTAATAAAGGAATACACATATCAACCTGCGCAGGCAGAGAGAGAGAGATTTGCCTGTGGTGCTGGCTCAGTCTTACATCCCCCAGTATGTGCCTCATGCCAAGAACCTCAATCTATAGTCATATCCATGCTGATGGCCAGCTTCCATGTCCCCCATGGGGCAAGGGCCTCCTCAAGTTCACCCCTGCCATGTCTCAGGTCACACTAGTCTTGTCCTCTCTTGATGCCATGGGACTAATTGAAAGTTCAGCCTCTTATACACACTTATGTCCATCTCTTCGCTGGATGCGTTAACTTATTAGGTGGCTTAAAACTAGTATCTGAGCAATTATTTATACCATCATCCAGTTTTCCTCAGGATAACAGGCTTGCTTTCTAGGCTCTGTATCTTGCATTATGCTTGTCACATCTGTTCAACTGGTTACTTTGTCTCACCAACTGAAGGGCCTTTAAAATGTTTGTAATATCTTGGGCTGTGTTTGAAGTTATAACCCAATGTACCCATAAAATGTGCCTTTGGAGCAATTCTCTTGGGGCGGTTCCAGGGCTATATATCCAGGTAAGACCTATGTCATAGATTCTGTCAACTCTGACCCCAAGCATGTACCTGAGAGTCGAAAGAAAACTATTTCATTGGCCTACATGCCAAACTAGTTCAGAATGCTCTTAAGATGCCCTATGGTACCCTGTGTCTGTGTGTCGTTTCTCAGGTTTCTCTGCTCTCAAGGTATGGTCTGGATTGCATCAGAACCCTGAGTGCCTTTGTTCATGGTAGCAAAAGGCTAACAGTAGAAATAGTCCCACAGTAGCACAGAGGCATGATGGGATGAGGAAGCTGCTACTTTGGTCTCTTAAACTACCTCCACAGATGCCATCTCAGACCAAGCCCGTGGTTGCCCTTCCTGACCCCTGTGAAGATGGCCTTTTAAGTGAAGGGGGTACGTTAGGATTTCTAAGCCCCTTAGAAGATGTGAAAATGGGGGCAGGTCAGCCACAGGAAGAGCAAGCTAAATGTGTAAACACAGCTTGGGGACGCTAATCTTCCAGGTCAGGCTCTGGGGCCCCGGTTGCTCACTCCAGGAGCAGAGGCTGTGTGATCCTTTATCTATGGCAGGTGGTCAGACAGGACACTATTTGTTGGTACCTACGTCCACAGAAGCCCAAGCATCCTGTCCAGCCTTCCCCAGATACAGAAGAGTCATAGCTGCCAGGCTAGAGAGGGGCTCCGGGTTCACGAAGAGATCCCTGGCCCCTGGTTGTGCCCCTGGCCGAGGTGCACAGGGCTAATCAGAAACACCTGCGTACATGGAATTTCCTGCCCCGGTTCAGCCCTTCATTTCCGCTGCCAGTAAAACCCGAGGCATGCAAAGGTGAAAGAAACCAGCTGTCAATCACCCAGACAACGGCCACCAGGGCTGCAGAGACAAGACTTTCTAAATTAAAATTTAATTCTCACCTGATGGCCCAGCCATGGCCCAACCATGTTGCAAACCTTGCAACCAGCAGCCACAGACAGGCAGCTCTCTACCTTGGTCCTTGCAGAAATCAACCTCATCCCTTGGCCAGAGGAGGGTGGTATTTGCCTTGGTCATCAGGATGTAGACAAGTACTTCAGAATGAAAGGGACGCCCTTTCTTGTCAGCTCTGTCCTGCAGCTGCAAGGGCCCTGGCCTGATTAGCTGCTCTTGACTTCAGGCTGTTTGAATTATTAGGTGTTGGAGAGATCAGAGCTCACCGGTGACCTGGGGACATTTACTAGACAGCATCAAAGGCAGGGCAGCCAGGGTCCAAACTGGAGGATAATGGTCAGCGCCTGAGGGTCTGTGCTCTGTCCTAGCCCAGCAGCTTTAGGTGAGGAGAGAGTCATAAAAACGCCTCTGGTTTTTCCAGAACATTTTTCCAGAGATTCCTGCGGGCTAGTGGAGGTGGAGCTCAGAATGAGCAGGAAGAGGTGTCATGCTGCCCATTTTATGATCCAATAAACTTTGTCTGAAGAATGACTTCGCTGATTGCACAGATGAAGAGCAAGGCACCAGGCTGAGGCCACCACAGGAGACTGAGTCACAGGAGGGACAGGGAGTGGACCTGAGAGGCCACATCCAGGATAAGGGCCCGGACCTCCTGAGGCCATTAGATTTTGAGCTCAGTGCTTATCTCGGCCATTGAGCAAGCTAACTTTGCACAGAACAGAAACAATTTTCTCTCTCTCTCTCTCTCTCTCTCTCTCTCTCTCTCTCTCTCTCTCTCTCTCTCTCTCTGTCTCTCTCTCTCTCTCTCTCTCTCTCTCTCTTCTTCCTTCCTCCCTCTCTTCTTCCCTTTCTCCCCCCTGATTTTGTTAGACTAGCAGACTGATGAGGCCCCAGCATGCTGGGATTGTACATATGAACCACAGTTCACATCCCTAGCTGGGATGTGTCATGTCTCTAGGGGTCTGAACTCAGGGTAATGTACAGAAAGCCCTTTCTTTCATCTTCTTACCCCACACTCCCACTACAGACAGCAGTGATGCAGGTGGCCTTCACTGGAAATACCAAGCACAAGCCAGACAAAAAATAGTTTCTCTGAAGAGTAGATGGGACAAATAGAGTTTATTACATTTAATCAGGAAGGGGTGTTAGAGAGATGGGTGAGTGATGCAGAACCCTTACTGCTGTTGAGGAGGATCTGGTTTGGGGTCTCAGCACCCTCATAGTGGCTCATTATGGCCTGCCTGTAGCACCTGATCCAGGACTCCCAACACCTTCTTCTGGCCTCTGAGAGTTCCTGCATGCATGTGGTACACATATACTGATGAAGGCTTGTATGCATATAACAATAAATAAATCTTTTAAACATAAGAAAACATGATAAATCAGGAAAGGGTCCTCCTCACCACTGGTATGGAGTGGGGATTGCATTTGGAGGTGGGTGCACAGTAATAACTGACTTATTTTGGCCCCAGTGCTGGTTATGTTCACTTAGCAAAAATCCACCTGGCTGTACACTCACAATTTGTTCACTTTCTCATATGCATGTTATATGAAATATCATTTTCATAAAAAGTTGACAGGTCGAAAACATTGTCTATTTAAATAAATAAATGTGTAATATTCATCCTAGTTGAAAAAAATGTGGGTCTTACTTTGTTTTAAAGTAGAAACCTAAAAATACATCACTCATTTCACTACCTTAAACGCTTTAGTGAATTTCCTTCTCACTTTTAAAAATTCTTTTTTAGTATGTATGTATGTGCATGTGCACATGTACATGTGTGCTGGTGCCTGCAGAGGCCGAAGAGGGTGTCAGGTCTCCTGGATCTGGAATTAAAGGTGGTTGTGAGCTGCCTGGTGTGTACCAAGACCTGAACTCAGGTCCTCTACAAGAGCACTAAGGGCTTTGATCCACTGAGCCATTTCTTCAGCCAAGTCTTCCCACTTTTTTCTAGTGTATGATGTGTGTGTGTGTGTGTGTGTGTGTGTGTGTGTGTGTGTGCGTGTGCTTTCTAGCCTTAGTAATATTCTCATATGTAAAAAGTATATGCACTTCAAAAATAATTCATGGTTAGTACAGTTCTATCCATGCTATTGGTAATTCCATTCCCCTTCTAGTCAATACCCCTCCACTGTTTACATGCAAGCCTCACACTTGCTTTTCCATTCATCAGTGTTTGGCTATGTAGGCTGTGTCCTCACTTGGCTCTAAGTAGGGCCTGCGTATGCATGGGCATGTGGACTCCATTTCCTTGGGCCGTAAGCTGGTATGTCACTGTGTCATGTGGTAGAAGCCTCCATCATTGTTCTCCATAGCAACTTCACTGATTGATTGTCGTCAGAAGTATACACAAGTTCCTTTTCCTCCCATCTTCTCCAGGATTTTTTTTTTTGTCATTCTTTCTTTCTTATTTGTAATCATCATTTTAGCTGGAGCAAGTTGATACCCTGTCTTTAAAAAAAGATAGAATTCGTTATGTATTATGGTGTCTGTTTTCTGTCAGTTGACCAGCTGGCAAATATCTCCTCCATCCTATAGTCATCTTGTTACACTGTTCATTTTCTTTGCCAAAGTTCCATGGGATTCCATTTAGCAATGGCAGGGTTTGTTCCCTCTGCTCTTTGGGTCTTCTCCAAAGAATCCTGCCCATGCCAATGTCTTGCAGTGTTTCCCTTCTTGAAATGTCAGCATCAGATCTTCAAGTCTTTGATCTATTTGGGGTTGATTTTTGTGCAGAGTAAGAAGGATTGAATTTCAGTTTAGGAGAGGGAATTTTTTGAAAGTTTTCAAATAATGAGGTTTCTATTCTCAAATAAAACAAAACACTGGTTTCTAGTGCTGGGCGCAGCAGAGCCTCAAGAGCACATGACTCTTAGGACTTTGACGTGAGCCATCTGCACAGGCAGCTTGTACTGACATGAGCTGACAGTGCTTGGTGACGGAGCAGCAGGAGCCCATAGCCAGGGATCCCCTCACTATGCTCTTGTCTGTGGAAAGAACAGATCTGAATCTCTCCAGGATCTAAGAGTTTATGAGTTAGCTTCTGTAGCATAATTTCTTTGGTGGAGAGAGGTGAGATGAGAAGGAAGTGGAAGGTGCCCGGTAGGGTCCTAATAAATAAATAAAAAGAGAAACAAAACAAAACAAACCTCATGAACTAGTCTTTCATCTTGACAGACACCAAGTTGGAAGACCTTTCTTGTAGTGCAGGTGTCTGGAAGCATGGGGATGCTCTTTAGGAATTTTCTTCAGCCTGTCCAGAGAGTTGCTGCCCAGTTGCTGTCTGAAAAAGGTTTAGCAGCATCCAGAGCTAATCCTGGAGCCCCCATGGAGGCTGCCATATGCAGCCGGAGAAACCCTCCTGGCTCTGGTATAATTGCTGGTGTTTGGCTGTGCTGGGACAAGTAGCCCAGCAGAGCTCTGGGGGTGAGAACCCTCTCCATGGGACTTGTAAGAGCCACAGTTAAGAGATCAAATAACCCTCTTGCTCTCAGTTCTACAGCAGGCCTGGTCTCTATCAAGCAGGACATGCCAAGCCAGTCAGGACATAACTTCCTTGCAGACAGCAGGGCAATGAGGCAAGCCATAAAAAAGCCTAATCTCTTAAGGCAACACAAATTGTTGGCAAGGACATAGGAGAAAATAGCATTAGCCAAAGGCTCATTTTCTTCTTCATTCAGATACCTATTCACTGCCTGCAGGAATGAATGTGGAAGGAGTCTTTCTAATACCAATGGGCAGGAAGATGCACAAATAGCCTTATTGTAACTGGGTAGTGACAGCCACTGACCGAGTGCTCTCCTGCAAAAAAAATAGTTTTATATTTAATAGCTTGCAAATCTTTGTGCTCCTAAAGTACTAGTAGTATTATCCTGTGTCATTCATATCCAGTACAAAAACCCAGAAGCCGTTTGAATATTTCCTACAAAAGATGTTTATATAAGGAATCAAAGGCTAATATGTTGTGGTAAGAGCTAGTGAAGAATATGCATAGAGGTGACAACTTTCTTGGGCATATGAGAAAATGTCACACATTCTTATATCCAAGGACATGTGGATTATATTTCTCAACTGGGGACAGCAAGCAGCTACTTTAGCTGACACCATAACTCCAATTCTGTCACTTTTGAGGCTGGTGGCCTTCTTGGTTTGGCTTCATTACGACCAAACTCTCTAGAAGAAAGACTTGTTATCCATGTCCTACTGTTTGAAAATCCCGCCAGAAAGATCACTAAGAGGAATTTATTTCTACCTGGAAACCCTAGCCGTAAGAGAGTCCAGGAAAACAGCATAGATTGAGAAAAAGATTGTCTATCGTCTATGCTTTTCAGTTGAGGTTAAATCATTTGCTCAAGGTCATGTGGGCAAGCCAGTACTTGAGCATAGGCTAAGGAATTTTGAAGTCTGACTTTCTGGGGAACTAAGAGAAAAAATCACTCTGTACATTCTAAGGGGTTTTTTTTTTTTTTTTCCATCTGCAATTACACCAATGAGGTCCTTATTAAAACTCTGATTAAATTGCCACTAAATCACTCTGAATTTCACACAGATAATGTTCTAGGTTGTGAAAAACTGACTGTTCCCGTATTAATGGAGATGGGATGAAAACAGACATGTAAGAGAAAATAGAAATCAAGTCTATCCTCACCTAAGTGCCTCCAAGCCATTCTCAGAGTGCCCATAGCGGAAGACATATAGCTAAGTCTCACTGACACTTACTTGGGAGTTAGGTCCCATGCCTAGTTTATATAAACAGATTAGTTTATCTACATGATGTATTAAAGAGGCAATAATCTCCTTTGAATTTCATAAGCAATGATAGTGAGTCTCAGGTCAAAGGACTTGCCCAAAGTTACACTGCCTGTCTAAGGTAAATCCAAGAGCTGGTGTCCAAGTCTATCTGATTACATCCTAAAATTTTTAACTCCTGGCCATGCATAAACCTCCTTGACCATTTAAGTTCTAGAAACTTCTCATGGCACCCGAAGAGCTAGATCCTCAGAGGGGTGGAAATGACTGTGGCAAGGGGAAGGTGATGGGCTCTGGAGCACTGGAGCCAGCTGCTTCCAGAAGGCCTGGGAGCCACAGAGACCAGTGACCCCTGACAGGCACGTCACGAAGCTCCACCCTTCACACCCGTCCTGCTAGGCCTGCGACAACTCCTAGAACCACACCGCTCCAAATTAAGAATCTTTCTTGTTTAGCCCGGTGCATTTGTGCAGAAAACCGTAGCAGGAGGGCCAAGCTCAGGCCTTGACATCCTCAGCTCTGGTGCTAACACAAACAAGAGGAAGCTCTGCTCACTCAGCCTCATCAGAGGAACTTCTTCCTGCCGTGGGTGGGAATCAACACAGCTGGACAGTGCACTGAGCGTGAGGGACTTCTGAACACAGACAGAGGTGGGACGCTTCCTCAAAGCCCTCCCCTCAGGGTTCATGCAGCTATGCAGAAGAGGAGGCAGAAAGACGGGAAGAGCCACAGGTGAAGGTGCGTCCAGGGAAATAGTGTCCTCCGACACAAAAGGACGGAAGCACACATGAACTCATGGGGACCGTGGCAGCATGCACATGACACGCACAGTTTCAAGTCAGGTGGGGTCCCGGCCCTGAGACTGGGGCATGAACAAGGAGCCCCACCCCTTCCCAAAAAGCTTTCTGCAGCTGATTCTTGCTAAGGAAGGGAAAGCTGGCTCTCCCCAGTGGGGTGTCACTGCGTACATCAGCCACACGCCAGGGCAGGCCCCTGCCCAAGCATAGTCAGCCAACACAGAACGAGCTCCATGCTTTTGTCGCTGTCTGTTTCACTTTGTCCTATTGCTTTCCTGTTTGTTTTTATTTTTATGGGGTATTTTTTTTTGAGAGAAGAAATCATAAAGTTGGATATATAGGAAGGTGGAGAAGATTAGGGAGGAGAGACATGATAAAAACATAGTGTGATAAAATTTTAAAAGAGAAACAGAGAGAGCTTCCATATCCCAAATGATGCCTGCCAACAGTTCTGTCTGTCACAGTAGACACACACACAAGCACACTACACACACACACACACACACACACACACAAGCACACACACAGGTACAACACACACACAAGCACATCACACACACACAAGCACATCACACAGATACACACACACAAGTACATCCCCCACACACAAGCACACACACAGATACACACACAGATACAACACACACACACAAGCACATCACACACACACACAAACACACACACTCCATATCACATTAGAAATTCCTTCACAACATGTGTGGGGAGGTTGTGTAAGCTGGATAATAGTTTTCTTGGGCTGACCATATTGACATGGGGAAAATTCTCTAAGCTCAATACTTAACTTTTCTATGTTTTTATATTATTTCAAGTTTCCATATAAAAATGGAACCATGTTGTCTGCTGGCCTGATCCCAGGACCAGGAAACTAGTTCACATTGTGTTTGAAAACTCTCTTTTTTCTAGAAGAAGAAGCTGAAAGCCATTCCTACCCAATACAGCTACCAATTCAGCTCAAGCAAGCACAGTGAAAGGCAAGAACATCTGAGGGACCTTGGCAGAGGCCATGACATTACTTTTCTACCAGTTAGAATGCAGGATTCCTCTCTCTCTCTCTCTCTCTCTCTCTCTCTCTCTGTGTGTGTGTGTGTGTGTGTGTGAGAGAGAGAGAGAGAGAGAGAGAGAGAGAGAGAGAGAGAGAGAGACAGCTAGATACAAACTGTTCATCTCTTATTCCAGAGCAATCAACTAAACTACATTTCCCAGCCTCCCTTGCAGGCAGGTGCCGCCAGGACCAACAGAATGCTCAAAGTGGGCACAAGTGATGAATGTGAATTACAAGCCGGTCTCATAGTCTTGTCTTGCACAGCCTCAGTTACGTTTTCTAACCTACTGGGAAGTTCTTCGAGGTGCTACAGGAGCACAGAGACATAAAATGGAAACAGGCTGGGCTGCCAAGAGGCCATGAAGAGGAGAGCTATGCGGGAGAATAACCAGACCAGGAAAACATACAATGGGACACTTGTCCAAACAAGAAACAAAGTGTGAGGTGCACAGGGGTAAGCACATCATAGTCTCTAAGCCATTTGCATTATTTCTATTTAGAGGCAGCCCAAAAACATTGTCTCCAAGAAAACATGGTGACCTCTTAACCTGTCACTTACTGACTTTTAAATGAGATTTATTTTTCTTTATTTCTTTCTTATGTGTATGCAGGTTTTGCCTGTATGGCTGTACTTGCACAACATGAGTGCCTGGTGTCCTCAGAGGCTAGAGGATGGCTTTCTATAACCTGGAACTGGGGTTACAGAAGGTGTGAGCTGCCATTTGGGTGGATGGGAACCAAACCCAGGTCTTCTTCAAGAACAGCATGTGCTCTTAACCACTGAGCCATTTCTCTGCCCCACACTTTTAAAGCAAAATAAAAACTAAACTGAACCAAACAAATCAACAAGAACAGTAACAAAGCAAAACAAAAACAACAACAAAACCAAACCAAACCAAACCAAGCTACCGAGAGCGAATCACTGGCTCTCAGGTCCCCACAGCTGTGACTCCAAAGAGAGAAATTTACTGTCACAACACATTAAGAGTGGGATATCCTGTCCTCCTTCCTCTGCATTTTAAAAACAATAAAATAAAAAAATCTCCCGTGGCTCACAGAGAACTCACTTAGACCAGCAGCATTCTGGCTTCACTTACTACAGGTCGTGACAGTCCCGAACCACCAGGGGGCAGTACTATCTAACGGCAAACGTAGAGAGTGACTTGTGAAAGAGAAGTGAGTGTCCTGTGGCAGGGGCCGGCACGGAATGGCGGCATGGTTCTTGCGTGATGGGAAGGCTTCTTCCACCCTTAGCTCCTGCTTCTCCCTCCCTCGTCATTATTGCAAGAGCTACCTCTGTCTGCATTTATGAATACAGCAGCTGAAAGATTTAACTGCAGGAGGTAAAGAACTACACTAAAGCCACCTGCTGCTGAGCTATCTAAACACACAGCTGTTGGGATATGAAAACACGGGGGTGGGGCATACGTGCGGGGCAGAGTCTGGGGCCTGTAAGAGTCTGCAAAGCAACAGTTTCTTCCACATTACGCCGTGGTTTCCTAGTAAAACCGAGGGCTGTGAGTTCTGCTTCCTGCAATGGGAGATTGCTTCTCCTCACCTCACCCCTTCAACCAGCCCTTACTAAAAATACCTAGAAAAGTTCAGCCTGTTTAACAGCAGCAAAGAGCGGCTGGAGATCTGTCTGCACAGCAAGATGGAGGAGAGATGGCGAAGAGGCTTTAGTAGGTCCCAGCATGGCAATCATGGCTCCGGAAGGCCCTGCCCTTCCACCCCCCCATTCCCTCTTCTTTGCTGAAAACCATTGGACTGCATTCCTAAAGCTAGTCACCTCTGTCTATTCCCTTATTTGACCATTTCCTCCACCTGAGGATGACTACCAAGGTCCAGCTATCAAAGTATTAAAGTCTAGAAATCAAAAGCCTCTTTTGGGCTGCCCTAATTAATAAACAAAATTAAACACCTCATCCTAACACGAATTTCCCCCTTTACCTTTATGGACTTCCATTTGCCTATGTGCTGCATCTGTCTCTTCCTATCCAGAGGCAGTGTTGTCATTTAGGCATGTGTATTGGCCTGCCCTTAGGGTCCTGGCAGGATATACCCTCAGCTGCAGCCACTAAGAGCACCCCCTGTGGGAATTTGCTACCTTCCCTTATAAAAGGCGGGCCTTGCCCACCTTCCATCTCTCATTCTCTTTCTTCGATGTCATCCCCAGGGTCTAGTGACTGGCCCCTTTTCTCCCCTCCTTCACTAAACATGTGGGTCCTGTTCTGTGGTCTGACTCCTTCGCATCACTCTGAAAATACCACACCTGGCTCCGTGAGTAGGCTAGGCTCTCAGTGCAGCCTGAGACATGCCGGGGCCCTGGAACCCTGGTTAGGATTCCGTACTTTCATTGCAATAGCCTGGGTTTGATTCCCGTCAAAGAACCAAATGCTGTATTTTAAACGTGGCTATGGGAAGTGGGCAAGGCCTGCCTTTTATAAGAGAAGATAGCAAATGCCCACAGGAGGTGCTTTTAGTGGCTGCAGCTGAGGATATATCCTGTCAAGACCCTGAGGGCAGACAGTGCAGACGGCTAAATGCTAACAGGCAGTCCTTTGTCCCTCCAGGACAAATATCCCTTACCCCTGTCCCTTGTTTCTTTCCCTGTCCCCTGTCCCCTGCCTTCATCTCTTGCTCCCGCTCTTTGTCCCTCTGGGGCAAATAAATCTCCTTTGAGCTGAGATTTGGTCTTGAGGTGGCTTGTGCCAGTAAGAGCCCTTTCAGACGACGAATTCAGAGTTCAGTATTTATTCCAGCTGCTAAGCAGAACCTTTGACAAGTATTCACTGGATCAGGGTCCAGGACACCCCAACGAGAGAGTATTTAACAAGCAGCACAGGTTTGCAGTTGGGGTCTCTATGGCCCCACATGGTGATTGTAGGGCAGGTTTCCTAAATGTAGCCAAGGCAGATCCTTTGACATGCGTCCAGGAGATATGACCTGGGAACTACTCAGAGAAAGGGAACCAAGGAGAAGAGGGGACATGCATGGGGACCGCTGTGTCCTAGGCGGTCTTTTCCAGGCTTGGAGACCTGGATAATCACCAGTGATTCCTTTTGGTTTGTTTGGTTGCCCGCCCAACATGCCGAATATCAGAATCTTCAGCGGGAGCTCCCACCAGGACTTATCCCAGAAAATTGCTGACCGCCTGGGCCTGGAGCTTGGCAAGGTGGTGATTAAGAAATTCAGCAACCAGGAGACCTGTGTGGAAATTGGAGAGAATATACGTGGAGAGGATGTCTACATTGTTCAGAGTGGGTGTGGTGAGATAAATGACAATCTAATGGAGCTTTTGATCATGATTAATGCTTGCAAGATTGCTTCAGCCAGCCGGGTTACTGCAGTCATCCCATGTTTCCCTTATGTACGCCAGGATAAAAAGTGTAAGAGCCGGGCTCCCATCTCAGCTAAGCTTGTTGCAAAAATACTATCTGTAGCAGGAGCAGATCATATTATCACCATGGATCTACATGCATCTCAAATTCAGGGCTTTTTTGATATCCCAGTGGACAATTTATATGCAAAGCCAGCTGTCTTAAAATGGATAAGGGAGAAGATATCTGAGTGGAGAAATTGTACTATTGTCTCACCTGACGCCGGTGGAGCCAAGAGAGTTACCTCCATTGCAGACCGATTGAATGTGGATTTGGCCTTGATTCACAAGGAATAGAAGAAGGCCAATGAAGTGGATCGCATGGTGCTAGTAGGGGATGTGAAGGATCGGGTGGCTATACTTGTGGATGACATGGCCGACACTTGTGGTACCATCTGTCATGCAGCTGACAAACTTCTCTCAGCTGGAGCTACCAGAGTTTATGCCATCTTGACTCATGGAATCTTTTCTGGCCCAGCCATTTCTCGAATCAACAATGCATGCTTTGAAGCAGTAGTGGTCACCAATACCATACCCCAGGAGGATAAGATGAAACACTGCTCCAAGATCCAGGTGATTGACATCTCCATGATCCTTGCAGAAGCCATCAGGAGAACACACAAGGGAGAGTCTGTCTCCTACCTGTTCAGCCATGTTCCTTTATAACTTCTAAAGCATTTTAAAAATAAAACCAACCCCATCCCTCGTATTCCTTGGTATTTGGTGAGTTCAGCCAAAGACCCAGCTTGCTTCAGTGTAGCTTTTTTTTTTTTCATGTTCTTATTCTTTATCACACATTTTTCTTAACACCAATGTCATGCATGTTATAAACAGTTTTATATTTGGTTTCACTATTGATAGTAGAAGCAATTCCTAGGTGATTTTTATTCTAAATATTTACTTCTTAAGTATCGTGTAACACTCTTGTATATAGTGAGAGCTACAAATTACCTGACCAGCATATACGGGTTGACTCCTTGAAGAGCTTTTTACATCCCACATTAGATACATTAGACTTTAGCCTAAACTGGAAAAAGACAGATTGTGACTAACTGCTAGGATGTCCTACTTGCGTTGTGTTTCATCCTGGCTTTCTTGTTTATTTTGTGAGCCTTGCAGCTTTAATTAGAGCTCAGCTGCTGAAAGACTACAGACTGTTGTGAGGATCCCTCAAGGTCCTTAGGATGTGATTGACAAAGCTCATACTCATTGCTTGTGAATGCTTTGGGGGTTTTCTTCATTCAGCATAACTGTATTGAATCAGCCCATATGTGATACATTTTCAGAGGTTTGTGCTATACTACAGCATCCTTAAATATAGTTCTAGCAGTTGGGTACCCTGTTAGGCAGGGGTAGGTAGCTCAATGCAGTAACTAACTTTTGGGAGAAAGAAGCCTGATTCATTACCATCTCTTTTAAGTCTATAGCTTGAATTCACTATATCTGTTCCTTTCCATTTGACCTTTAGCCATCTTGACCTCTTCCTGGCCATGTATCTTGGACACAGTGGTAACTGTACCATGATCTTGCTTCTTGCTGTGTAACTGCTAACCTTCACTTTAGATAAGTTGCTGTAGTGCAATCTTCCTTAGCCTATTGCTACTGTGGTGGTCGGCTTTAGGTGGTGTCATAATAGCGCCTTTTGATTAATTTATGTATTTAATTCTCATTTTCCTTGGATCCATTTGACCTCTCAGTTGAACAGATTTCTTCTAAATAATTTGGTGTTATTTCTTGTAGAAAAACTTAATAAAAAGGTCTGTTAATGTAAAAAAAATCAGCCAGGACATTGATAATCTGAAAAATATAATCAATAAACCTGACTTAATTGATATATAAGGTATATCCCAGTGATAATAAAATTCAAATTATTGCCAAGTGCATATAAAATTTTAATAGAAGAGAGCCATATGCTGAACCACAAAGAATCTCAACAATTTCTGATGCTCATAATGACCTGTTGCATAGTCTCTGTGTATAACAGAAGTAAGTCAGAAGTTTCAAAATCCTGATGTGCCCAAATGTCAAGCATATAGTTTTGCAAGTACCCTAGAGTTGTGGCGGGGTTGGGGGGTGCAGTTAAATAACCCACTACTCTTGCAGAAGATCTGAGTTCAAATTCCAGCACCCACATGGCTGCCCACAATCAACTATGACTCCAATTTCAGGGCAGCCTAGCTATAGAAACACTATTTCCAGAAAGAAAAAGGAAAAATAAATCAAAACTGAAAAAGGTACTAGATTAAAATAGTTTCAAAAGCATGTAGTCTTAGTGATTTAATTTGGGTAACTGAAAATTCAATTGAAATGAATTAATTCTGCAACAACCAAGTACCCAAACTGACATAAGAATGGATCATTTAAATAATTCTTAAGAAATGAATCTTGTAATTCAAACCTTCCCACAAGTGAAGCTCTAGACAGCTCTACTAATTTCCATCAAGTTTATATATCGGGAATGAATCCAGTACTGCTGATCCAATATAAAATCTTCCAGGAAACTTAAAAAGGAAGAGAATAGTCATCCCCATTCTATTTTCAGATAGTAATTTTAAGGGAGCCAACAAGCTGATTCTGAAGTTTATGTGGAGTAGCAAAAGGTCCATAATTGTATAGCACAGGATGAGAGAGAATAGAGGTGAAGTGGATCAGTGTAAGTTCAAGATTTCATATAAAGCTGCAGCCACTGAGACAGCTGGTGTTAGCGCCAGAATGGACACATGGCTGAGTGGGAGGGACAAGAGCCCACAAATAGATCCACGTGGATGCCGTTTACTTGTCTTTGGCACAGGCTTATGGTATTCAATACAGAGAAGGTTTTCAACATCCAGTGTTGGAGCAACTGGTCACACATGCAAAATAGTAACCTAGTAATGCATAGACCTTGGACCCTTTATACTAGATGAAATGGGTCACAGACTCAAAATGTAAAATACAAAACTATAACATGTCTGCCTGATATTATAGAAGAAAGCCTTGGTGACCTGGGCTTGGTGAGGATCCTAAAAACAACACCAGGGGTGCAGTCTATGGAAGAAATAACTTACAAGATAGACTTTATTAAAATGGATTTATCTGGGGGCTGGATAGATGGCGCAGAGGTCATGATCACTTGCTGTTCTTGTAGAGGACCTAGGTTTGGTTCCCAACATCAGCTCACAACCATCTGTAGCTCTAGTTCCCGGAGACTCTGATTCTGCACATGCTTGCTCGTGGTACATATACATTCTTGCAGACAAAACACTCATACACGTGACATTTTAAAATCTTAAAAATATTAAAAGGTTACCTTTTGTCTGAATTCAATGGATAATGTTCTGGAAAAGTGAACCCCTCAGAGACAGTTAAAAAGAATCAGAGAGTGGCTGGAGAGATGGCTCAGCGGCTGGGAGTGCTGGCTGCTCTTCCAGAGGACCTGGGTTCAATTCCCAGCATCCACACGGCAGCTCACAACTGTCTATAACCCCAGTTCCAGGGAATCTGACACTAATGCACATAAAATAAAGTTACAGAAATTTAAAAATAAAAAAAAACAGAGATTGCCAGTTATTGGGAGTAAAATTAGGAAGGGTGAGTTGGCAGAGGCAGAGACTTTTAGGAAGTAAAATCACTAGCATGTAGCTGCAGTGGAAACCACACACCATTCACTTTAACTTTGCACAAATCCATGCAATATGTAACACCAAGAGTAAACTACTGTAAACTACAGTCTTTGCGTAACCTCAGCATGTTAGAATGGCTTTCCATTTATAACTCATGATGGCTTTGGTAAGGGTTGATAATGGCGGAGGCTGTAATGGAGACATCACCAAACCATATGAGATACAGAAATATAAAGTATCAAAGCACTAATCACCACCAAGTTCCAAACTGCAGAACTGATGTAGGATAGCCTATGGAATTAATGATTGTTTAAGGTAAGTGTGGAAACGGTAAATGAGAGGGGAAAAGAGACAGAAGGGACCAAAGAAAGAAGGCATAGAGGGAGAGAAAAGAGCAAGAGATTGGGAAACACAAATATAAAAAGAAAAAATTAAAAATAATTTCCTGATGAGAAATCTACCGAACAAACCTAGGGGCTGAGGACATTGTTCTGTCAGTAAAGGGCGTGTGGCTGAAGCATGGGGACCCAAATTCAAATCACAGGAACTCATGTGAAAGCCAGGAGGGGTGATGCACATGTGGAACTCCAGCCCTGGGGGTATGTGAGGACAGGCAGGTCCCTGGAGCTCACCAGTGAGCCTTTCTAACCAAATCAGTGAGCTCTGGTTCATTGGGAGACCCTGTCTTAAAAATCAGGGCAGAGATCAACTGGGAAAGACAGCCTGCATTGACCTCTGACCTCCACATGCACACATATACACACATCCCACATGCATCTTCATGCAAACACAAATTAGGTAAGTGTGAGATGGGGCTAAAAATTCAAAACAATAATTAAAAAATAAGGCAAATTAAAATACTTCTAAAGAATGGTAGAAATAAAATGGGAAGGAGCCTGGGAGGTGACAAGAAAAAGTGGGCGAGCAAGGACGGCTCAGTGGTCAGAGCTCTTGCACCAGCCTGACAACCCAAATGCCAGGATCCACCGGACAGGAGACGTGAGGAACTGACTCCACAAAGGTGTCCTCGGACCTCCACGTGTGTACCACGGTGCGTGTGCTCACCTGCCCGCAGTAATAAAGTGAGAATCCTGAAGTAAAAAGAAGGGAGAAGGAATGTATTTCCAAGTAATGAAAAATTTATGTAAGTGAAATGATTATATGAAGGGAGATTTAAAAATTAAAACCTAATTTAAAAATATGGTAAAAGTAAAAAAAAAAATACAGAAAAAGTGTAGGGGAGTGGGTAGGAAATCGCAAGGGCTTAGAAAGGACTTGTTTTTCTAAAAAGTTAGAGACTGCTAGTTCTGTGCTGAGGGCTGGGAGAGCTGTGCTTCCCTTCTCTGTGTACCAGGGGCCTCTGCTGGCCACACTTAGCTTTGCAGCCTGTGGACGCACCCTCCGAGACTCCTCTCTATACTCCTGCAGTAGCTAAAGCCCCAAGTGTATCCTGAGTGTTGAAAGCAAATTACACTGAGATCTGAGCCAGTGGAGGACCAGCCTTCATACTCAAGTCCTCCTAAATGGTAAATGGAAGGATGCATTGGGCATGGCTTAGTCTTTCCACGCTTCTCGGCCTGAGCCAAACAATGTCCTTTTGTTTGTGAGTGTCCACCTGTTTCTCCTCCCCACTCCCCACAGCTGCCCTGAAATGCTGGCTCTCGTCTTGAAGCTGTGGCCAGTTAAGTTCAGGCTCTTTGATTTATGGTAGTTCCTTGTTTTCATGCCCTTAGGTTATCTCAGTTTGAAACAGTAGATTTTACTCCCAAGGTGGTTTCCAGCCACCACACTCTGAGTCACATGGAATAAAGAAACGGGACTCTCTCTATGGCAGGTCTCTAGAGGAACCACTGTCTCACCGAAACCCAGACTTGCATTTGAAGGCCATGAGGCTGTGGACACGTCGTCCGGCCGGGATTGCTAGTCTGTCACTGGGGTGGGGGTGGAGTGGGGATGTGTGTGGCATCTGGCTCACCTTCTAGGTTAGGCTTCTTCTTCCCTTCCCAGACCAAGGAGCAGGGAGCTGAAGCTGAGTTCTGCTGGGCTTACTTTTCTGCATGTTATCTTTTTGTTACATCTTTCCAGTGAGTGGTCATTTTTCCTCTTGTGAATTTCTGAAGCTCCTTTCCCCCTCTCTTTGGAAGGGTTTGCATTTGTAGTTTTGACTTTTTTGTACCAGGTCACTTGAAGGCAGCTTCTCATTCACCGTCTCAAACAGAAGCTCACTTATGTGATTTTTGACTTTCTTTCTCCATCTAAAACCTTTGGTTTTGTTTTTAATAAAATCAAGGCAGAAGCATTAAGATAATCTTTTCAGATAATTGTGCACATTGTCCGACTCTATACCCAAATTAGACAAGTGGCCAGTTCTTAACACTCTGTACAGTGTTCAGTTCTTAGCTTCTGTAGAATCTAAAGATAGGTCACTAATTTCACATACTTCAGGACATTCAACCCATTGGAGTATTCTGTACTTTGAATACCTCTTCTCACCTACATATAACTTTGTGACATATTCATAATTTGGAAATTTATGCAAATATTTAAAATGTTAGTTGATCTTACTATGTGCTATACAATGTCAAGAAGTCATACTATTGGGTGACACTATGCTTAGGGAAACAAATAAATGTATACTCACCCCAAATAAGGAACCAATGAAGACCAAAGTCCAGCCTTTTGAACCAATGAGTTTTATTTGGTTACTTACAAGAGTCTAGGTGAGGACTTACTTAGAGAAGCAGGAATGATTCCAAGGCAGCTGCACCACCAAAGCCTCCCCTCACCCTCAAAGCCTGAAACTCACTGTACAACTTACAGGCAATCACTGTACAACTTACAGGCAGCTCAACAGGTTGGAGAGTATCTCTTTCAGAAGTTCAGCTTGCCTAAAAGTATCTCCTAGCAGGCCTTACTGCTTATATATGCTTGGGGAAGGAGGGACCTAGAACATCTGGTCTGTTTCAGGGACATCCTGAAAACTTTGAGTTGTTTACTTATTGGGTGGAAGTCTTGGATAATTTTTGTTTACACTGTATAAAGATAACTCATTGTGATTGGCTTAATGAAAAGCTAACTGGGCAATAGCTAGGCAGGAGATACTAAGAGGGACTTCTGGAAGAGAGAGGAGCTCTGGGAATAAGAGGCAGAGAGACACCACTGAGACAGGAACAAGTTGGACATACAGAATGGAGGAGAAGTAAAAGCCATGTGACAGAATGTAGATGAATAGAAATAGGTTAATTTGAGTTATAAGAGCTTTTGGAAACAAGCCTAAGCTAAAGACAAAGCTTCCATAACCTTTTCATTAATAATAAGTCTCCATCCTATTATTTGGGGGTTAGCAGCTCAAGAAAGTCTGACAAGAAAATCCATTTTCATGGAAGAGTTTCCCTGCAGAGTGGAAATATCTTACCTTCTTTTAGAACAGCCTTTAGGTTGTGAGCCCCTTTGGGGGGGGTTTGAATGACTCACAGAAGTTGACTTAGACCATCAGAAAACAGATATTTGCTTTATGATTCATAACAACAAAATTACAGTTATGAAGTAGCAATGAAAATAATTCTATGGTTAGGGTCAACCACAACATGAGGAACTGTATTAAAGGGTTGCAGCACCAGGAATGTTGAGAACCACTGCTTCAGAACACCCTGTGTCTTGATGACCTTCTCTCCAAGGTGGAAGGTTCTATCCAGGAGGAAACTGATACATGACACATACCAACTGTTACCTGTCATGCCAAACAATTTACACTTTGGGAGGGTACAGAAGACATACACACGCTTTGTTAGCTGACAGAAGTTTTAAACTTTTCTAAATTTATATGATGACAAACTTTTTGACTCTTACATAAAAGTGTGTGTGTGTGTGTGTGTGTGTGTGTGTGTGTGTGTGTGTGTGTGTGTGTGGTGGTGGGGGAGACAGAGAAGGCGGAGAGGAAGAGGGGAAGAGGAAATGAAGAAGCCCCAGGCAGTAGTTCAGTTTGCTTTGTGTTAAGTGACAGATTCACTCAGGGAAGTCTTTGGATATCACTGAAAACAACAAAACATTTTTTTTTTAAGTAAATGAGGCTTTCTTATCAATATAAAAGCAATTTTGAGGAACATGAAAGAACTCCAGAGTGTTTTGTGGACCACATTCTAAGTAAAGCTGTTCTGATGCAGAATCTTTCAAACTGTTTTCAGCCCAGCTCCAACCTCAAGGGCAAATCCCACTTCAATCTAGGGAGGTCTGTAAGCAACCAAAGAGATGGTAAAGCATCTTCCCATAGACGTTCCAGGCAGCCTCCCTGACTTCTTTGTTATTTTTCCTTAAGGGTTAGTATTCAGTCTCTCTTCCCCCTCAAGCTTGGAATTCATTGCTTAACAAACACAGAGTGGAGTCTTAGAAACCGGGGAAGGTGTCAGATCCAGAGGGAAATTGATGGGTCGTAGGAGAGAACAAGGAGAAGGTAAGTGCTCCCCTGGGTGGAATGGAGCACTTGGCTTGCCACGAGGAAAGAAGAGCAGACAGGACAAGGTAAAAAGTCAAGAGTTCTGTCATTCTTTCCCCTTTGTCCTCTGTTCCCTGAGCACACACACCTTTCTGGTGTCCTGGAGACCCACTCTTGCCTTCCACATAGAACCCAAGGGAAGTAGGTTGTTTGCTGCAGACATAAGGAATAGTCTCAACAGTATGTTTTGTACACATCTGAGTACTGGGGATACAATCTTAGAAGCACAAGGTCAAAGGACCCTACTTTTAGAGGACCTCTGTCCGGGTTGATCAGATGGCTCAGGAGAGAAGTCATGGTGCCTTTGGCCAGTGGGTGGGGTTAAGTGCCCTATCTGTTCTCAGCACTTCTTGCCCCATCAAAGTGGTCAAATCTTTGCAGATCTAAGGGTCAAAGTGAGGCAGACCTAGAGGAGAAATGGAGGGAAAGAACACAACAGTGATCTGTCAAATAAACAATGCTCCTTCCCCAGGATGCAGGATGCTCTAAAAGTCAATACTGTTCTCACAATGGTACTAAGACATGACTTGACTTTTCACATTTGATCTTTGCACAAAGTAACAAAGCCATGGTATAAGCAAAGTCAGCAGTCTACTGAACAAATACAATTCACTATTTCCCAGTCCTCATGAAGGAAAGAACCAGTCTCCATGTGCTCTTGGTGTTACAGCAAGAAGTATTATTTTTACTAAATCTTGACTCTTCAGGACAAATTAAAAAAAATATTCTTTGTGAATGATGAGAAACTTGCTTGAGGTATTTTTGCTGTCTAAAAAACTTGGATGGTCATCCCAAGCAAAAGTGCTTACATCACTCCCGTTACCTTTCCTAAGCAACACATTTCAAACTGACACAATGATGCAGGGCTCTGTAGTGCTTTCTTGAGCCATAGACACTGGGCCATAGTGAGCCTTATCCTTGGGAAAAGAAAGGAAACATTGTATTTTGTGATCTTTCTATCATGAAGACAAATGTATTACTATTATATATTGTTTTCTTTAATAAAAAAACCACAACCTTTATTTTCTGCTGATTTTTAAAAGAAATGATGACATTTTTGTAGGCCTACAAAGAACCTCTGGCCTCAGCATTACTTTTCAGGGAGAGCTCAGCATCTAGACGTAGTACTCTCCAAACACCGATTTCCTATGAGGAAGTGTCCATGGACTGTAACAATGTATCTATTTTTTTATCAATGCAGTTTGTTTTTGTCTATTGGCTGTAACAATGTATTTCTGGTACTCTCCACTGACCGATTTTTCAAGAGGAAGTGTCCATAGGCTAACAATGTATCTGTCTTTTTATCAATGTAGTTTGTTTTTGTTCTAAGATAGTCTCACTAAGCACTCCTAGCTAGTCTGGAACTTACTATGTAGACCAGACTATCTTCAAACTAACAGAGATCTGCCTGCTTATGCCTCCTGAGTGAATTTTTTTAATGAAGTTTTTAAGATAGAAAAGAATAAACCAGTTATTTCAAGGAAAACCTATGTGACATTACTGTTTGCAACAATCTGGTTGAGTTTTCAAGCAAAAAAATACAATGTGTTTGGCACTTTGAACCTAATAACTTCCCAGTACGGAAAAAACCCTTAGATGAGATGCATGCTCGTCAACTTGGCTGGAAGAGTCACCTGGAAATAAAGGACCTCAGTTGAGGAATTGCCTCTGTCAGTTTGCGGTACATCTATGGGGGTATTTTCTTAACGGCTAAATGATGAAGAAGCCCAGTGGCACATTGGGCACTGTGGTCCCAGGTTGTATAAAAAGTTACTAAATAGGAACTCAGAGCCTGCTTCAGTTCCTGCCCTGACTCCCTGAAAGGATGGGCTGTAACATAGATGAATACACCTTTAAATTAACCCTTTCCTTCCAGAGCTGTTTTGGTTATGGTATTTACCAGAGCAACAGAATGAAAACCAGCCATGGTGAGTATGACATGAAACTATTTACAGGAAGTCCTGCATAATTCAGGGCATTTTCCAAATGACCCAATCCTGTGCAACTAAATGGTTCCTTCCAGACATAAGACCAATGCATTGTGATGTGCCTGATGTCAAAAGTTGACTCACTGGTTTTAGATTCTTTATTTCAATAACCTTTAAAAAAAAAAAAAACTGTTGCTTGGGGCTGGAGATGGCTCAGCGGTTAAGAGCACTGACTGCTCTTCTAGAGGACTGGGTTCAATTTCCTGCACCCACATGGCAGCTAACAACTATTTGTAACTCCAAGATTTGACACTCTCACACAGACATACATGCAGGCAAAACACCAATGTACATAAAATAAGATTAATTTTTTTTAAAAGAAACTATTACTCTTTAGACCTAGAGATGGCTCACTGATTAAGAACATGTGCTCTTAACAAAAGTACCAAGATTCAAATCCTAGCGCCTACCTTAGGCAGTTCACAACTGCCTGCCTGGCACTCCCGGGAACCCCATGCCTTCTTCGGATTTCCATGCGTATCTATGTGTATGTGGGGTATACACACAATCTCAGGCACATACATACACATAAGATAATAAATAAATCCTCAAAATATTATTGAATTTGAATATAGTATCAAAAATGTATCTGCAAGTATCTGAAAAGACTAGTTAAATCCTCCATTCCAAATAAACACCTATTTATACAAAGCTGACTGCATATGGCAACTGATTGAACACAGAGGACACCAGAAGCTAGCTCTATTAAATCAGTTCAAAATTATAACTCAAGGTCACTCTTCTTGCTAGCTTTTTGGTTAATACAATTATTTTTATAAAAAAATATTGTGTTATACATATGCTAACATTTTATTTTTTCTCAACTTTAGTTTCTAATGATTTTTTTTTTTTTTTTTGCAATACAAGGACTTGAATGTAGGGACATGTTCTTGCTAAGTAACATCTCCATCACTGGACTACATCCTGTATATCCACATTAAAAAGAACTCTTCGGGATCTTCAGCAATTTTTAAGAGTGTCAAGGGGTTCTGAATTCACATAGTTTGAGAGCTGTGGTTATAGGAAAATGCTCTGGTAAAATGTTCATGAAGGACCATTAAGTTTAAAAGCAGGTGCTGAGCACTGGAGTGGAAAACCGTACACCTTTAATATGAAGCAGATTTAGGAAACTCCTGTAACTCAGGAAACTGCTCCTTGCTCAAAGGGGAACATTCTTTCCCCGTGAATTCTTACAGTGATATATATCTTTAGAGCATTTTCATTATTCTAGTTTCCATGATGAACACACATTTATCTTGCAGTTGGGGGGGGGGAGCCCAAAGTCTTTAAAAAAATAAGAGGAGCAGCTGTGTGTCTCCCTGAGCCAGCCTGGGAAGGGGCAGATCATTGAGATAGAGGATGGGACACAAGGTGGGGGGAGAGATTGAGCGGAAGGCTTGCTGGTACAGACAGCACAAGAGTGCTACTGTATTCTTCCTGTAGTCTGTGTGCACAGCACACAGCAGGGTTTCAGGGCAGAGGTGGCATGTGATGCCCCATTGAGGAGCACAGGCTTTAACTTTACTTGGTGACTTCTGCAGAATGGAGTGCCTGCCCTAGCATTGGGGTGGTGGGGGGCAAACAAGCAACCAAGGAGGTCAGCCCTCTGGATTCCCTTGTGTCTGCTCCCTAGGCATCTTGAATGCTTTGTTTGGAATTAAAGCATCTTCATTTGCTCGGCTTTTTTCCTGTGGCTTCCCGTGATGACCAATTTTGATTATATCTCGATTGCCAACTGAAATAGGTTATGAAACATCTAGATTTGTAAACTACATCTTTGGGAAGGATAATTAAGCTAGAAGATCTGCCATGAATCTGGGTGGCACCGTACCACACAGGCTGGGAGTCCAGATGGGGTAAAATCGGAGGAGAGCATCAGTGGCAGCAGAAGCTCTCTCTGCTTCATGGGCATGGTGATGTGAGCTGTCCCATCATGCACTTCCTGCCTTGATGTTTTGAAATTGTGAGTCAGGATGATTCTTCCCTAATCTGCTTCTGTCAGGTGTTTGGTTACAATATGACCAACATGAAAACATGATATATGAGAAATAATCTGCTATGTGGTTCAGATGCCTTTAGAACTGGATCAGGGGAGGGATTATACAGAGTTTGAAGATGCAGGCTAGAAAAGGCCTATATTTCTATAAGCAGAATTGAACAGACAGTTTTAGTAAGAGCTCAGAAGATCAGAATAGATATTAATGTGGACAATAAAAACCATACTTGTGAGCTTTCAGATGACAATAGGACTTAATTGGAAACTGAGCCCATATTTATCACATTTGGGCAAATAGTTGGGTCTACATTTTGCCTGTATCCTGAAACATAGAGAACTGAGTTTAAATAATTAATTAATATGATGGAGGAGGATTCAAGGCAGCATTGAAGTGTGGCATGGGTGTTACTTAATGCTTTTAGTCAGGTTTACAGTGAGATTTGGGAGAAAATACCAAACAAGAAAGATCTGAGAAACTTGAACCTTGGTCAGAAAAGTCAATGTCAAAGGACTGATAAAGAGGTGGTTCCTAAAGAAATCAGGGCTAGTAAGGGGAAGCCAAGAGCGTTGTATTAGGACAACAGAAGAGACACCCTGAAGGCATTTCAGGAATCAGGCAGACTAAACTCCAGGCTTTGTAGACGCAAAGGTATGAAATTTATAAACTTATTTGGAAGACTTTCCCTTGACAGGAGTGTGCTCAGATGTTCCCTGCACACACGAGGGCACCTAGAAGTGTTGGGCTAGTTTCAGCTGCCTAGGCTCTCAGAAGCTGGAGAAGCGCTGCTATAGCAGCTCACAGTTCAGGAGTTTGCCTCAAGTCTCAAGATGAACTTTTGAACAACGTTGGAATGTAAGACCATGGAGAATCTTTCGCATTATGAGATGACCCTGAACCTTTAGCACCCAGAGGCAGATAGTATGGCTCGAATATGAAATGCCCACCCTTATAGCAACTTCCCTGCTGAAAGAAAGCTGGTGTTGAGAAAGTTTGGGAAACTTTAGAACATGAGTCCTCCTGGGAGCAATTGGTTTACTGAGGCAGGCTCACGAGCGGAGTCTATCTGTTGTCCTGGCCCCTCTCTTTGCTCCTGTTTGCCAGGGGATGAGCAGCTGCTGTCTATCCTCTGCCACTTTTGATCTTGTTTCACAGTATGCCCTAATCATTAGAGCCATGGACTAGGGGTTGAAACCTCCGAATTTTAGTAAAAAAAATAAATTAAAAAATCAATAACTAATTTCTTGTTTAAATTGTTCCTCTCAAGTACTTGTTACAGTAAAAGTCGATTGATATGTTTCCCCTTTATTTTCTGGACCTCAATTTCATTCTCTGGTCCATAATAGTTTCAGACAGGTTCCTGCCTCGGAGCCTCATGCTTCAAACACTCCTCTTCAATAACCATATGATTTGCTTCCTCCTTTATTCCTTCAGTCAGGCTTCTTCCTACTGAGACATCTCTTTTTTTAGATTTGCTTATTTGATTCTGTGCTTGGAACCCATTGGAGTTATCAGGACCGACCACATGAGCGCTGGGAACATAACCCTGGTCCTCTGCAAGAGTATGAAATGCAATTAAATACTGTGTATCTCTCCACCAGACTGCAAACACTAGGAGGGCAGATTTTTGCCTGTTTTGTTCACCACTTCATATCCAACACCCAAAATTATGCATGGTGCAGAATATGTCCTAGGTATCTACTTGAAATAATGAATGCATGGATGACAGGTATTGGTGCTTTGCATGGCTTTAAATTATGTGGAGAGATGGAGAGCTGTCTCAGCTGTTAACAGCTAATCACAATCCTGTTGCTATTCTAGTGCAGCTTGGACCTGGAGGAAAGTCTTTAGTTCTGCAGATGGATGGATTTTCCTATCCTTTTTCTGGCTGTCTGCTCCCCCTCCTTAATAAATGTATAATAAAAGTGTCACTGCTTATACCAGTAAATCCCCACTTAGAGCCAACAGCCGACGAATGTTTGCTTAGTGGAGGTAGCTAACCGATTACATGAACAAAGCCAGACCTGACTTTGAGGCTAGCAGTGAAGAACCCCACACTGATCCAGAGAGTTGAGATGCAGAGGCTGATCGTGGGGCGGGCAGCTGCTTGAATAGTGCTTGTATTTAAGGACAGCGGGCCGGCTTGAGGCGCGAGGAGTTTGCACTGAATGGGGAGAGAAAGATCCCTGGTAACAGCAATTGTACTGTTAACCTTTTGTGCTATCCTCGTCTTTGTGGACGACGACGTTACTGGGCTCGGCGCGTCGCAAGACATACAGTAGGTGCTCACAGAAGACACAGGCTGAGACGCGCCCTGGACAAGCATCTTCCTGACTCCTTCATCTCCTGTGTATGGACCGATGCCTGGGGCCAGGGCGAGCCACCAGGCCTGGGTGCATCCGAGGTTGGAGTCCTTGATGTCCCGGGCTCAGGGCGCAGGCCGGGGTCAAGGCCGGGGCGCTCGGGGAGTGCGGGGAGGGGTGGCCGGACGCGCGAGGCCGGGAAGGGATGTGACGAGCGGCGCGCTGTGCATTGTGGGAATCCCGGGGCCGCCGCGAGTGGTTCCAGTTCACTGGTTCCAGCGGAGCCGGGCGGAGGGCGCGAGCGCGGGACGTGCGGGCGGGAAGCGAGGAGGCGTGGGCGGGCGGGCACGAGTGCGGAGCGGACCGGCGCGAGCGGCCGACAGGGCTCGGGCCCCACACCTTGCAGCCGCCCGGTAAGTGCCGCGCGGGCCTCGGAGCCGCAGGCTGCCGGTCCGCACCGTCTGGGCCCCGCGCGCCCTCCCGCCGCCGTGCGCAGCGGCCCCGCCTGGCGTCCGGGAGAGCTTGGTCGGTTGCCCTCGGTCCTCGGGCTGCCCGGAGCCCTCCAAGGCCCTACCGGTGCAGCGCGCGGCTCCGGGTGGTTTTGTTCGGAAAGCAAACCCGGAAACCAACTTCTCTTGGAGACGCACCCCTGCCCCCGCTGGGGCGCTTTGTGGGAACGGGACTGATCGGGTCCCTCCCTCGACGGTAGAGCCAGATCTGCTACGGGCCGGAGGACACCGAGGCCCGGCGGCCCAGACTGGCCCGTCCTCCCGGCCCGGAGCCGCTGTGCTCGGAGTTGTACTTGCTCGCGCGCTGGCGGCCAGCGCGTGTCCTTCCGGGCACAATAAGTGGGGCGCGAGCCTTGGGCCGTTGTGTGGCCAGCTGGAGGGGACCCGCCGCGAGGCCCGAGCAGGGGAGGCCTGGGGACCACTCGTGGACGGAATCCAGGCCGGGGCGGGCTGGAGAGGAGCCATGGAAGCCCCGCTGCTCTCGCTCGCCTTTTGTTTGCTTTGTGGTGGGGAGGTGTTATTTTAAGGTGACTCCGGAAGGCCGTAGGCACCCCCGCGCGCTGAGGGACGGATGAGAAGAGCCTCGGGGTGGGGTGAGCGGAGATGGAGGGCGCGGGATGCTGCTGGCTGGCTGGGTCACCTGACAACAGGTGTCTAAGATGAGGAGCCCTTTGCCCACTCCCGCAGAGACCGCGGCTAACTCACGCTGCCTGCCGAGCGAGCGAGCGAGCGAGCGAGCGCAGCGCAGAAGATCGATTGATTCAAAGAGTCTTAGAGGAAATGTAAGGAACGTGTTTCCTGAGTTTGAAAGTGAGTGACTTGAGCAAGCGCTTGAAACAGACCTTGGCTCCAACAATTACAATCATTATGAAGTCTTTGCAAGATTTTAATGATCCAATAAACAACTTAGAAGAATAGACAATTAGAGGGGTTCTCCTGCTCACTTTCCTCCTTGCTGACACCTCTGTGGTTTGAGGTTTTACTGTTTAAAAAAAGAGGAAGTGTTTTGTTTCTACACTGCTGCAGGGAGTCCCAGTTTAGGGCAGTTTTGTGCTGGAGCAGAAGACTCGAACTAGGGCTAACTCTCCTAACCCCCTTGTCACCGTCGGTTCCTGATGAGCAGTCACTGTTGCCTTTGCTCTGAAATGCACACTCCGTGCCTGCTACTGGAATTAATACCCTGTCCACAAATGACCAACTGAGCCTCAGCAACTCGGCTTACATATACCCCTGACTAGATCAACTTTTTCAGTTTGTGGGTTTTTTTTTTTTTTCTTTAAGGATAATCAAACTCCTGTAGACTTACCCCTTTCTCGTTTTGCTGTGAGTGGGGGCCATAGTTCTCATTTGCTGCTGAAATGGGTGGGTGGACATTGTTTATAGAAGGGATAGCGTATCCAGAGAATTGTCTGGAAATTCACATGCTAGATCTCCTCACTGGCTTGTTTTTTCCCAAATGGGCCAGTGTCAGGGAGTGTGGTACAGGTCAATCTGCATTTCCTCAAATCTAGAAAGAATTATTCTTTTCTCCCCAATGACAAGCTTGGAACTGCTCATGCCCCAAGTTGATTAAAGACTTATTCAAATAAATAAACTGGAAAACCCAGATAGTTTCTATGTGATGTTCAGAGATTTGCAGTAGCTTTTGGTTCTTGATGAGCTTTTCAGAGCCTGTTCTTGGAACATGAAATAGGAAGGGGTGGGAGTGAGTGAGACCCTTACCGGAGCCCCTCCCTCAATCTATATGCTTAGGGGCGGTGGCTCCTGCCTCAGCTCTTCTGAGTGCACCTCAATGGATAAACTCTTTACTCCAAAGATGCCCTTGACTTACTTGCTGAGAGCAACCCTGCCTGGTTGATGACTTGCAGTCAATAATATGTCCCAAGAATCTGTTCTGGGTTAGGTAATAGGGACATAGTCATGACAAGAAATGCCCAGGCCTTGCCCTGGAGAACTCACTGTATGAGATGCGGACAGGATCTCTGAGGAGACCAGTGGAGGAGGGGCAGTGTGTTCATGAGATTGACTTCTGTCTGGCCTGGAAAGATCCAGGGCAAGTTTGCTGGACAAAGGGGGACAGATGGAGAAACCATGTGTGCAGCTTGTAGAAGACAACAGTAGAGGATCTGTCAGGTATAGCTAGAGGTTCCAGATAGCAGAATCTAAGGCCAGTTAAGGATAGAGGACAGGCAGGCAGATCACAAGGACTCCTCAGAACCACAGTTGGTTCTAAGAGCAGTCAGGAACCACCAAGGGCTCTGAGCAAGAGAGGAGAACAGTGACCAGACAGCCTCTCATTCTTAGTTGGGATGCCCGTTTAGCAAATATTCAGAAGTTTCCAGACACTCTCCTGACTGGGTTCCTGTCTTCCTAAGGTCACATTTTCTTCTAATGGCTTTTTTGGAGGAGCCATCTTGGAATTTAGCACAACCTTTATGGGGGAGAGGGAGCCAGTGACAGCATTGCTCTTACAATGGAGGACTGGTTCCTCTGCAGTTCAGCACCCACTAGTGCATATTCAAGGGGGAAGCTTCAGGGTCCAGCTACAAGCCGTTTCCTACTTGTGAATGACACTTGGGTTTGGGGTCTGCTTTTTCCCCATCACTAGAAGCTGGACACATAAGCAACATACGTGTACTAGGATCTCTTCTGTTTGTAGTTTCTCCTTTGGTTGCCAGTGGTTCATTCTGTGATTTAGTGTTTGATGAATGGAGAGAGATTTTTTCCTGATTGACTAGAGTACAAAGACTGGTCTCTGTTCTGAACCAATTGGAGTGCAGCTTGGATAGTGCAGCAGCCACGTGCCTGTGGGGATAGGACAACAGTGCCACTGTTAATATTCTGGCAGGAAAGGAATAAACAGGAGAGTGCTGCAGACAGGATTGCCATCCTGCCCTTCAGAATGGAGTGCCTCTGCTTTGCCTTCATGACCAGCGTTGACAGGATGGTGACATGCATGTGGATACAAGCATCTCTTCAACTCAGGGAATGGAGCAGGTGGCCCTCATTGATAGTGTCTTGAACACTTATAGCTCAGATTCCTCCATGCCTGGGACTGGGACTCAGCTTCTCTGACACAATAACCAATAACTTCATTCAGAGCCATTATGTATATATTTGTAGCTTAGATAATGAAGGCTTCATAATTGATTATTCCCACAATTTAAATGCCCTGATTGGTTACATGTACAGCCTACAACCTGCAGGCTGTATGCATCCTAGGGTAGCATGAATGTGGTCCAGCACTTTGTAGATGCCAACTTCACATTGTACTAGTAAAAATGTTGGTCACCTATGGGAGAGGCGGTCTCTGCTATAGCATAGGTGAGTCAGTGTCTTACAAGTCTGAAGAGGATTAACAGTTTCCTATGGCCAGTATTAGAACAGTGCTGAGAAGAAGAGTAAACAGTCAAAGATGGTTACAGTCATAACTCTGTGTGTGACGTGTGTCTCAGCTACCAAGGCATGTTTCTTTCCTAGGAACTCCCAAGTTGGCACAAACTCTGACATTTTAGGGTCTCAACTTTCACAGCGACTTGACAGATGAGTCTTGACAAATAAGTACATGGAATAATCCTAAGAAGGCTTCTGATGTCCCCAGCCATGGCTTTGAGTGTTTGCTCTTTGGACATGCTGCCCCTTTCTCTGTTGATGGGAACCCCATTCGCTGTAATGGCAACTAAACAACCACAGACCAGATAGCAAGCAGGGCTACCGTGGAGAACAGAAGAAATTGACTTGGAGCAACAAGAGAGCTAAGAAAACAGGTGTTGATGATACAGTGTAGTGAGTGTTGAAGATGGAAATACGTACATATGAATGATTCAGAATGGTAAACAGGTTGGAAGGGAGCATTGGAAAAGCATTTTAAAAGAACATAGCATTGAAAAGAATCAATGTATTAGAAGGAGCTGGCAGAGGGAAATTATTATATAAGGGTTTATTTATTTATTGCTGATCCCTGGAGCTATAGCAAGAATAACTGAGTCAGACTAAGGGTGCTTTAGTTGTGGGGAATAAGGAAAGATTAAGGAAAGAAAAGATGAACAAAGCTTTGTGCATCAGAATTCAGCTCTCCAGGATGTCAGCAGGGACAGAAAACCGCCACAGCTGACTGCCCCCTCCACCGGAGGGGTGCTCCTTGATGAACTCACACCAACTATAGAAGCCACAGGCACCACGAGGTGGGATGGCAGCTGTGGGGCTAAGGGTGAGGTGGGAAGGAGTGTGGGTTTGTGTTGGGTCCCCTCCGTGCCCCTTGGTGAAGAGGGCTTCTTGACCTGTCCACCCCTTTCATGGAGTCCTCACCACCTGCTTTCTGGCTCCATCTGTGCTATGAGGACAAAGTATCCCCCCCACACCTTATTTGTCAAGCAGTTTGCAATGGGATATTGCCTTTTCACTTATGCCCTGTTCCTCCAAAAGGTTTTCTTTGAGTAAGCTTTGCGTGTCTGCAAACAAGGTTCACACTTGCTGTGATTAGTTGTATAGATGAGAAATGCAGAGTGAGGCCATCTGTCTTGGTACTATGATGAGGTAAGGGATTCTGGAGGTAAAAGATTCAGGGGTCACATCTAGGGGTAGCCTCCTTTCTGTTAGAGTCTTAAGGTTGTGTAGAACATCACATGGCCTGGGACAGGGAGTGTGTGTGTGGTGTGTCTTAAACTCTCTTCCTCCTTTATAGGTACCAGAGTTTACTCATGGGGACTCCGTCTATTGACCTTGGTTATCCTAACCATTTCCCAAAGACACCACCTCTGAACATATTGCCAGATTAAATTTCTGCCCTCTGAATACCCAGAGCTATAGGAATCCTCAGAGACACTGAAACGTCATGTAACCCAGAGAACAAGGATGTGACCCAGAGATCCTCCAGGATGAGTGGCAAGATCTTCATGTCCTAGGCTGGTGGCAGCCGAGGGATGACTATTATGCAGTGGTAATTAGGTGCATTATTGTTATCTTGAGAGTGTTTGGGACCCTCAGTGGGTGAATCCTTTTGAATGACTGAATAGGGTGCTCTCCTGGATGGTGAGCACAGCAATATGGCTGTTCTTCTAAGAACAGTGATGTCTGAGCAGAAGCTGAGTGTTTGGGAAGTCATCTTGTCCACAGTGTAGGATTATCCTTCCCTTAGATCAGGCTACATGTAGGACACAGGTTATACTGGCCTTGTTACTCAGACCATGGATTCAGAGTCAGCTTTCAAGCTGGTTTGTCGTATGGCCTATTACAACCCCTCTTGTAGTTACATACAGATGTGTAGCCAAGTTCTGACTGATGGGTCATGTTATTGGTGTGCCCATTTTGAGGCCTGGCCTCTAAAATCTGTGTGTTATCCTCCCTGATGTGTCCTCTTCCATGGAAACAGTGGAAATTGGGCACTAAAGATGGCAGAATCAGAGATGAGAGGAGGTCTGGATCTGTGAGTCATAGAGATGTGACTACCAGTCTGTGAGATCTTTTCTGGACCTGTATTTACTTTTTTTGCTGCTATCATGAACTATCTGAGGCTAGATAACATGCAAAGAAATTTACTTAGCTCACAGTTTTGAAAGTTTGTGGGTATGGTGCCAGCCTCAGCTTAGCTTGGATGAGACCTTTTGACACATTACAATGCTTAGAGTGGAGAGCACTTAGCATGATCATATGGTAAGAGATGGGGTAGGGGGGTTGGTAAGCATAATTATATGGTAAGAGAGGGAGGCAGAGGAGTCTGGAGGAGCCAGTACTAGAATCCCACTACCTCTGCTACCTCATTTCACTAAAATGGAGATTAATCTACACTCGAATCTTTGGGGCTATCATGTAAAAACATAGCAGGAATTGTTAGGAGTGAGAAGTCAGTTTTAGGAACTATCTAGTGGTAGCTTAGCAATGGTGCCCTGATCAGACAAGTGTCCAAGGCCTGCCCTCCAAGGAGTTGCTGTTTCTTGTCTTACATGTATTATGTCTTGGTTAACAGTTGAGCAGCAGCTGGCAGCCCCCTTACTCACACCACCAACCCATTTTCCCACCAGTACTTCAAGGTCTTTTCCACTGTCATCTCTAACTGACAGATGGAAACCAAAGATTCAGTGGGGTTAAGTCTCTTGACCAAGGCCACATGCTCACTATAGTAGATCCATGTTAGAAGCAGGTCAGGTTAGTGTGGACCTTCTCGTTATAGGTCATGATGCCCAATAGCCTCTTTTCCAATGGCCACTTTCCCCACACTGGAGCTAAGCTGGAGTTGCCCATACTCTAAAGACCTCAGAGTAGGCAGGACCTGGCACACATACATACTCCAGCTTCTCTGGAGACTGCAGGTAGGAAGTAATTGGGGAAAGTATACTCAAAACCCACCACGTGCTGCTGGAGGTAAGGAGGCTTGGCAGGAATGAAGAGCTACTACATTAGCAAAGACTGACACAATGGTTAGTTATGGGGGTGTTCCTCCCCAGCATAGTAACTTTTGGGGACCATGATGAGCCACCTGCAGTGGCTGGCATTCAGTCACCTGCATTTCAGTTGAATTGGGCAGGCACGTGCAAAGCTATGGAAACATTAAGCAGCGGTTATTCTGGCTGTGGCCAGGGCCAAGCAGGGTGTGTGTGAATCTCCATTCAGCAGGTTGACAGGAGGACAAAGGGCATTCCAAGAAGGAGAAACAGCCTGTTTAAAGATACCCTGACTCAGGATGTCAGAGGTGGCCTGGGGCTCCTGAGCCAGTAAGGATACCAGAAAACAGTGCTGTGGAAATAGGTAAAGATGATTTCTCAGAACTCGAGATGGGGAGGAGGCAGAGGTGACTCTGGTGTCTGGAGAAAGCCTACTGTTAACAGTAAGAGGTAAAAATCTGAAGCAGTGCAGGGAGGGTCACAGGTGAGGAGGTGAGTTCTACAGATGGGCTGGGCAGAACTTTGCTATTACTTAAGGGCGATCGGGGCTAGCAGGAAATAGGGCCATACTTACTCCTGCTTGGGTTGTACGGTGTACAGTATTGCCACTGATGGGGTCTAGAGACCCAGAGCACGTACAGGTGCCTGTAGGGCTGATAAGTGTGTCTTTGCTATAGGGGTCTGATAGCCAGATATACACTAACATAGGGACAGAGTGTCACTAGCATTTTTTTGTGTAAAGACTCTTGGCTATTGTTAGAGAGGGAAACAGAAGGATATCACTCTTAAAGAGTCTTGGTACTTCCAGCCTCCTGTGAATACTGCTATCCTCAGAGACAGTCCAGACACACCTGTAGGTCTTCTGGGGGGACAAATGGTCTATGCATGTGTCATAAAGGGGTTGAGCTGCTGGCAGTCATCCTTGACCACACGCTGATGCTGCTTAAAGTAAGGAGACAGTGGCAATAACAGCTCTGAAGGTCTTGGGCTCTTGCTCTGTGAAACATGTTTGCTAAGCCAGAAAGATTGTAGGCATCATTGTCACTTTCCCTGCAAACAGGTACACTGCATGTTCAGTGAGCCCATGGTGTGTCCTAGAACAGTGTGGCCACAGAGAGTCAGCTCATCGCTTTACAAGTTTTGACCCTCTTTAAACATTGCAAGACCTTAAGAGTTTCTGCCTTGGAATTGGCACAGAGTAGGGCTCCTGGCAGCGGCTGGTGTTACCTTACTTCTGATGCAATATGGCTGCCCCAGCATGCCCAGGAATTTTGTCTGTGGCCCTCACAGCTGTGTCTCTGGCAGGCAGATGTTAATGTGAACCTCAGTCCCCAAGATAAAGTTGAATATCAGAATAACAAGAACTCAGCCCTGGGGTCTTTGGGCTCACAGGCACAGTCTGTAGAACTGGAAGGCCCACACATCATGGAGCCTGACCTCAGTGTCTTAGCATATATAGGAGACCTGTCCATTTGGTTTAGAGAGCGATAGGATTTCATCAGGGAGACTCCAGAATCACCTGGTATCCCTCACAGGTATCCTTCACAATCCATCTTCAGCACCCCACACTGGCTTCACACTCTAGCTTTACATTTGTTACAAGTATAATTTAAGTGACTATAGGGTTGTTATTAATTATCTCTCTCTGACACCTTGGGAGGGCAGGGACCACCTTTGCCCAGCAAAGTTCCTGTATTATATACTTGGTGTAAGCATTTATTTAGTGTACACTTGGTATAAGCCCTGCAAGTGCAGTCAGGTTTGGCCGTCCATCCACTTGCAGTCTGTAGGAGAAGCTGGAGTCAGGGCCCATCACTGATGTGTTCTGAAGCTCACAGAACTGAAATTATGGACAGCCAGATCAGGCATGATTGGCAGAGCACAGAGAAAGGGATTAAGGAGGCCCCCATGAAAGGGAAGAGTCAGTGCAGAGGCAGGAGGACCTTGGGGGTCAGAGTTTAGCTCACAGTGATGTGGTGCCAAATTATGGCAGGCCTTGTATGGCAGGCCGAGACTTCTAGGGCATTGCATAGTGGCAGCCAAGGACCATGATTTTTATCTTGGGATTTGGGTGATAAGCGTTTAGATCAGGGCTAGGACACATTCAGATGTGTACAGGACAAGATTGCCTGGCCTATAGGGTAGAGAGTAGGAGGAGAGCAGATGCCCGTGACCATGGAGCTAACATCGGATGAGGGGAGTTCAGTCATGGCAGGTGCTGAGGAATATCTTCTGGGATAAGGGCTTTGTGAGTGGGAGTAGACATAAACAGCCGGAGATGCCTCTTCAGGGCAGCCCCAGAGGACTGCTTGTGCTCAGAAGACCTCTTTCAACTGCCACCTGTGGCATCTGGCGTTTCCTCACTGCTTTTTGCCTGTCATAGTCAGGGTCCTTGGGGAGATAATACAACTTTCATTACAGAATTCTTGGCTTTATGTCCTTGTTCTAGGTGAAGACCATAGTTTTCTTTTAACTTTTCCTTTTATAGATTTATTATTCCAGTCTCAAGTGCATAAAAATGCAGTTATTAAAGAGGTGTTGAACATAATAGGATATCTCATTATTTTTATTATTTTTACACCATGAGGAATAAACGCAAGTCATTGTTAATATAACATTTAAATGGAAATGACCAATAAAATTGATGTCATGAGATAAAATGTGCAAAGCTGTATAATTTCTTTGCAAGGCTCAGACAATTCCTTTCAAGAGCAGAAATGACTCTGGGGCCCAAGTGGATTCCACAGCTTCCTGCTGTGTGTGTCATCATTTCCTACCAGGAGACCACAGTGTCCCCAGTAGCCCTGACTGTATACTTCTTGGCTTCACAGTGAACTTTCTGATCTGCTTCTGGGGCCACCACCATGTCGAGCCGTGGTGGGAAGAAGAAATCTACCAAGACCTCCAGGTCAGCCAAGGCAGGAGTCATCTTTCCCGTGGGTCGGATGTTGCGGTACATCAAGAAAGGCCACCCTAAATATCGGATCGGCGTGGGGGCACCTGTGTATATGGCTGCCGTCCTGGAATACCTGACAGGTGAGTGTTCCCAAGTCAGCTGCAGCACCGGGGATAGATATAGTGGGTCTGTGAGCTTCCTGAGGACTTTCAGGATCTTTTCCTTCTTGAAACTTTTTCAAACTTCTGGGAAAGTCACAGAATAGAACAAGAATCATCTTTACCTAGATCTGCCAGTTGCTAACATTTTACCCCGATTACTTGCTCCCCTCCCCATAGTTTTTGTGCACAGATTCTTCTGTAGTAACTGTCGGCTGTTAGGTACCTCACTTTTTAAGTTTTCAGAGTCACCCTAATAACGTCATTTGTGACTCTGGATTTCTTCCTTTATTCAGGATCCATTTCAGTATCTCAGATCGTACATACCCATCAGGCTTGCCTGGTCCTGTTTGATCTTGAATGACTCCAGGTTTTAGTTGTTTTCAAGTCTTCCTGCACATCAACATTTTAAAATATCCAGGCCACTTATCTTGCCCAGTGGTCTTTGGGCTGGGCTGCTCTCCTGAGAGGAGATTTAGGCTTTGCTTTGTAGGTGAAGCAGGGGTGATGTTGAATCTTCCTCTGCTCCTGGTATGGGCTCATCCTGTTCCTCATTCAGCTGAAGTTGCAGCTCCCAGCTTCTCGTACATCTCTTACCACAGCAGTTTTCACCCAGGCTTTAGTTCCCTGGGATGACCTTAACCTTAGAGAGCCCTTAGACCAGCATGGATGGTGAACAAGAATTAGGGGTCTGGATTATTTATTTATTTATTTATTATTTGAGACAAAGTCTCACACAGCCCAGGTGAACCCAACCCTACAGAGCTAAAGATGATCTTGAATTCTGTGGTAGTTATAAAATAGAGGGTTTTTTTTGTTTTGTTTTGTTTTTTAATTCATTCTGTATCTCTACCCTTGCTGCTTGTCTTGTCTTATTTTTAAGTATTGGCTCATGATTGTGTGATTGGTATGGAATTCTTCCCTCATGTCATTGCCCACCTAACGCTCACACTGGCCCTATGCGGGAGGCAAAGCTGGTTTTTAGGCTCCTGGTCACTTTCTGTAGCTTTTCTTGCTGTTGAGCTCAGCAGATACCTAAGTCTCACCTTGGACTTTTCTTGTCCTGGTCTTGGAGTCACCTACTTCTCAGAGGCCTGGGGTTTTCCACACAGATCTGATCTTAGAGTGTGGCCCCATTGTGGAAGGCCAGCTGGGCAGAGACAGATATTGTCCCTGTTTTTAGTGAGGAGAAATTGAGGCCTTGGAGCATAAAAGGGCTTGCTAGTCTGCACACACCCTTTATGGGGCTCAGAAGGCCCCCGGTGCTTCTATCTTTTGTAATGGCACTTACTATTAGGCAAGCTTCCTGGGTACCAGAAAGTGGCTGCCTGATTCTCGTGACTGCCTCTCCTCTAAGAGAAAGAAGAGATCCAGCAAGGCAGGGCACTTCCAAACCTGTGCAGCTAGTAGCGAGTTGCTGGACTGCTACTGGATTGCCCAGGCCTCTCCCCATGGCAAGTCTCAATCTTGAGGGAGGTGACATTCTCATGATCATCAAGCCTTGAAAAGTAGTTGTGGTATGACTAATTTCTATATGTGCTACTGTAAGTAAAGTAACTGTTTTGGTCTATGGCGAACACCATAGCAATAGGTAAAAAAATCAGAGTAGAGACAGGTAAAAGGAGAGAGGAGTCAGCCAGTCTCTATCCAGCCCCTACCCAATTAAAAAAACCTATGTAAAAAATCCAAGTGAGCCACGGGCCAAGCACATGGCAGATAGGTTACTAAAAATAGGTTAAATTAAGATAAAAGAGCTAGCTAGCAATGTGCCTAAGACACAGGACAAACAATATAAAATTAATTTAAGCATCTAAGTCATTTCTTTGAGAGATAAAAGCCACCATGGGCAAAGTCAAAACCTCTGGCCCAAACGGGCCCAAAAATCTTTTACAACAAGTAGTCATTTTGTTCAAATCATGAAGTGTTTGCACATATTTAGGGACTTTTGGCTGTGCTTGGGAAGCGTGCTCCTAGGTAACAAGTCTGATAGTCTGAGCTGGGCATGATTCTCACTCTGTAGAAGAGGGGACAGGCCTACAACTTAGGTGTGTCTCTTCCTGTGGGAAAACATTGACTCAGAGCAACTTGGCAGTTATGACCCTTCACCAGGTGAAGCCAAGGCAAGAACTTGGGTAGGAACTGAAAATAGAGCCACGGAAGATGCTACCTCTTGGTTGACTCTAGAACCATGGAAGATGCTGCCTCCTGGCTGGCTCTAGAGCCATCAAAGATGCTGCCTCGTGCTGGCTCCAGTCTGGGATTTAGCTACCATTCTTGCACAGCACAAGCCTACCTGCCCATGGACGGCACTGCCCACAGTAGACTGGGTCCTCCTACATCAATTAGCAATCAAGAAAATGCCCCACAGACATCCCCACAGGCCAGTCTGATGGAGGCAGTTCCTTAGTTGAAGTTCTCTTCCGAGGCATATCAGCTTGATAACTTAAGCTGACTGTAACAGGGAAATGATGGACAGCGTTGGCAATCAGCCAGAGAGTTGGAAGGAGTGACCGAATAGAAAGCAGAAGGCGGTGTAGTTACGTAGCAGTTTATATGCATTGTCACCTAGGGTGAATCACTTAACCTTTCTGGGCCCACTTTCCTCATAGCTCATGTGGAGACAACTATCCCTGGTCCGCTGATTCTAGGCTCTTTGGGTGCCAGGGTGGATTCTTTAGAGCAAAATGGGAAAGCTATTGTCTTGGCCTCCTAACACCATCATGCCCCTGCTGTCACAGACACGCTCCTTAGCTTAAATGCAACATGAGTTTCGTTTCTTTTCTATAGCTTCTTCTGTATTGTTAGTGAAGTGTGAGGGGACAGCACCATTGCTCCCCCATCTCAGGCAGCTGCTACCTGTTGGCCCGCAGGTATCTTGTCTGTGTTGTCTCTGGTCGGTGTCTGTCTCTTTACGAATCTGAACTCACTACTTAGGAGACTGAGGTGAGGATCCTTTGTATGGCTCTGGAGACCTTGACCATGCTGTGCCTGCCCTGGTCCCTCCTGCTGTGGTCATGTGTGATGGTGCTCACATGGAGGGTGGGTCAGCAAGGCTAGCTCATGACTGTACCTGGGGAAGCAGCTCAGAGACTTTCTTTGCCCGTCCTCAGCCACAGCAGCTCTTATACAGTGAGGTGTGAGATCTTTTGTGTTCTAACTGAGTATACACTGTACCTCCCCGCACACAGCTTTGGTCCTTGGCATGAACATCCTTTGACACTGCCTGTGTCATGCCTGGCCCATATAACTCAGGAGGCTATCCAGAGTGGGGGGTGCTGCACTGTCACCTGTAAGGGTCAGATGAGCACAGGGGCTGTGTCCAGCGAGCACCCTCAGAGCAGTGCTGCATGCCCTGACTCCTGTTAGGTTACAGCACTCGTTCTGTAGAGTCAGAATGGGACATGCAGGGATATCTGCAAGGCTTGGTGTCCCCTGATCCTTGACTTGCTTTGAGGTCCTCAGTGAAAGGAGAGGTGTAGCAAATCCTCTTTGTAAAGTCTACTCGGTGCTTTTGTTTTACTGACGACCTTTCTCGTTCATCTTGTACTGCCTGCCGGGACTGTGCTGTCCTCTGCACGAGAACACAGAGTGATGGGGCAGAAGGGACTCTGCGCTGTGGAGCTCTATCCAGATTAAGTGCATGTGCAGAGCAGACATAAACAGCAGAAAGGGGTGTCTGTCAACCCTGGGTCTGGAGAGTCACTGTGAGCGAGAGCTTTAGGAGGCCAGACAGAGATGTCAGCATAGGTGTGGGGAGGGTCGTGGTGTCTGGCCATACTGCAAGAACTGGGCGAAAGTTCTACAGTCCACTCCCCTGTGCTCCACCTGCTGGATGCTCCACACCCACATGAGAAAGGTCTCCAACTCCAGTGAAATCGTGTCTGTGCCACAGCCCATTCCTACCCCATCTCTTAGGGAAAGGGGAGAGCAAACTCTCTTGGTAGCAGCATACCTTGCTACACAGATGTGCCTTGCAACTAACCACCAGCAGACTTGTCACTTCTGAGGAGAAAGAAAGGGTCCTACACACTGAAGATTGGCTTAGGCAGGGCCTGCAGTTAATCTGTCACTTTCCTTGAAAACGAGTCCCAAACCTCTTTTCTGCTTTCCTTTCTGGGACACCCTCACGTGTCCTGAACTAACACAGCTAAAAATAGACTAGAAAGAAGAATATATTCAGGCTGAGCTGTGTGATGCTCCACAGCCTTGGAGTGCTCGCATCCCTTGTCTGCATAACCCCTCATGACCTCTCATGACCTTGTGTTTTTGAAAGGCCAACACCAACCTCATTTTCCATAAATTAAAACAAAACACAGAAATGAGAAGCCAAAGACTTTGAAGAGTCAGGGTTGTAACAAGAAGAAAAGTGGCTGCTGAAATTTAAAGTTCTCTGTGCAGAGGGCATCTGGACCCATGTTTCCTTTTCTGGCTTTGTGAGTGTTTTGTGTTTGAAAGTTTAGGAGACTGGAATGCACTTGTGATCTCACCAACCAGAGAGAGCAGCTGGCTCTGCAGGCGTGAACAGTTTTAGTCTGCTTGTCACGGACATGAACTATCAGTGTTCTTTGTTGGTAACAAATTACAGAATTGGCGCATAGTCTTATGCAGTGGACTGGCAGGTAACTAAGGAGATTAAGAAGCTGTGGCCACCTGCAACCTCAGTCTTCTGAGGGAAGTGGATGACTCTGGGGAGACCTTGAACAAGAATCCACCCAGCACTGTTCCCCTGAGTGGTGTCAGCAGCTAGGTGATTCCCTTGGAGTATGCTATAGGGCTAGAGGGAAGAGTCTGGAAGCCAAGGGTAGGCCTCACCCAAAGTGTGGAGGTGTGGTAGGGCTGGCGTCTCTGTTGATTCCACCTGCCCTCCTTACTCGATATCTATGCTCGGATTTTCCTCCTAGTTCTAAGATGTCTTACCATAGGCCAAAACAGTCTCTTTGTTAACCAGTGATATTTACAGCACACAGAAAGACATCCCACAACAGTTAAGTCTGTAGTCTATTTTGCGTTATTTTATTTTTGCCAAGAGTGTTGTTATATGTTGAGACTAATTGTTTATATAGATGTTCACACATTACAGTATACTTGTTGAAAATCCTTCCTTACTAAAAATAAACCACAGTACCTAAGAGTTTTAGTGAGCTTGAAGGGCCACTGTGTCTTCATAGGATCTCTTTCTCCTTTTAAAAATAGTTATTTTACATCCCAACTGAAGTTTTTACTCCTTCCTGTCCTCACAGTCCCTCCCCTACCTTTTCTCTGCCCCCCTTATCCACTCCTTTCTCGTTAGAAAAAGGCAGGTCTACCATTGATATCAACAAAACATGGCATATCAAGTTGTAGTATGACTAAGCACCTTGCCTTGTATTAAGACTGGGCAAGGCAACTCCAAATGAGAAATCCAACCCAGTATGAGAGTCCCAAAAATCAGCAAAAGAGACAGCTCCTGATTCCACTGTTAGGACTCCCACAAAAACAATTAATCTACACAACTGTCACATATATGCAGAGGGCCTAGATCAGTCCCATGCAGGCTCCCTGGTTGTCAATCTGGACTCTGCGAGCCCCCATGAGTGCAGGTTAGTTGATTCTGTGGGTTTTCTTCTGATGTCCTTGACCCGTCTGGCTCCTACAGTCCTTCCTCCCTCGCTTCAGCAGGATTCCTTGAGCTCTGCCTAATGTTTGACTGTGGGTCTCTGCATCTGTTTCCACCAGTGCTGGATGACAGTTGGGCTAGGTATCAATCTATGAGAAAAGCAGAATTCTGTTAGGCATCCTTACATTGACTTTTTTTCCAGTAATACTTGGTTCTATCCTAGGTTTCTGGGCCATCCAGCTTTTGGGTCTGGTGTTCCAGGCAGTGTCAGGATTGGACTCACTCTCATGGCTTAGATTTCGTGCTGGACGAGTCATTGGTCTGCCACTTCCACAATCTCTGTGTCACTCTTTCCCTAGCACATCTCAGGCGGGACAGACTATAGGTAGAAGTTTATGCGACTGAGTTGTCCACTGGAAGGCTTGCCTGGTCACAGGAGATGGCCAGTTCAGTCTATGGAGCTGCTATTTCTAGGAGTCTTAGCTGGGGTCGGCCTTGTCGAGTCCTAGATTATTTTTCTCTTGCACCAGGTTCCCATATGACCCTGAAATGACTCCCTTTCCAGTTGTTTCTTTCAGTTCTATCCTGGCCTTGATGGATAAGGTCTTAAGGGTCTGTTTTTCTTGGGCCAAAGGAACTTAGAACATATTGAAATGTTTTTGGTTTCATAAAGGATGGCCCAGTCTTAATGTGCTTTCTTCCATCCAGGATCAGTATCTGTTGATGGGAAACACTCTTAGATTGTTTGTGAACTTGACAGTATCTCAGTTTCTCTTTATAAATTACAGATCTAACAAGTATTAGTGTTTCATTCTACCTCCTCTCTGTTATCTTATTTTTTCACCAGTCTCTTTCTGAACACTCTAAGATAAGTATTCCCGATCCGAGTAAGTGCCCCAAGTCTTCCCAGGTTATCAGTTCTCTCTTCAATGATATGTAATGTGTGAATCAGTCAGTAAATTTTATGTTGTAGAAAAGCTGTATGTGTGCTGGCATGCAGGGACCATGGGGCACGAGGAGGACAGAGGGTGCCAAGTGCCGTGGGCACCACACTGTGTATTCCAGGAGAGCTGGCCTGTAGGCTTCTGGGTGATTCTTGGGTCTCTGCCCTGAATCTTGCCTTAGGAGTGCACATCACCTTGTGGGCTCTCTGTGGTTTCTGGGATTGATGGATCATTAGACTGGAAAATACTTTTGTTACTGAGTCATTTCTAGGCCAGGTCACAGCGTTTACATTTTACCTGTGATACTCTGATTTCTCTAAATTCTGCTGGAGCTCTTAAAAATGTTAGTTTGCCTTATTTATTTATTTTAGTATTAATTTTCACTTTTACTTCATTTCCAGTTATTATATTCAAATAAATTTTATGATGATACAAAATTTTTACAAAGACATATTTACTTTAATTTTATGTGTATGGGTGTTTTGCCTGTATGTAAGTATACTGTGTGTATAGTGGAGATCGGATCCCTTAGAACTAAGGGTTAGGAGCTTCTGTGTGGGTGTTGGGAACTGAATCCAAGTCCTCTACAGCAGGCAGCACTCCTAACTGCTGAGCCATCTCTAGCTTTTGATATGTCTTCATTAGTCTACTTCTGCTGGACTTAAGTCACTGTTCAGAAGGGGACACACACACACACACACACACTTTATACTTACTTACTTTGTATCTGCATGTGTGTGTGTGTAGGTGAGCATGCTTCCTTGACACGTGTGTGGAAATCAGAGCAGAAGATAACTTCTGGAGTTAGTTTCTTGAGGCCTGGTGGCAAAAGCATTTACCTGCGGAGCCATTGGCCCAGACGTCTGACAGTGTCTACATGGACTATGCATTTCCACTTCAGCTACCCTTTCTCATTCCTCTCTCTCTCTCTTTCAAGCTTTTTGTGTGTGCACACTGCTGACTTTAATCACGGTCACCTGTGTAAGAAAGTGCAGAGAGTAGTCATTTCTAATGGCTTCATTTTTCATATTCTTACTTTGAAGCATTTGGAATTTCTCCTGATGTATGGTGTAAGATAAAGATCAATCTTAGTTTTGTTTCATTTCATAAGCTGGTTACCCCAACTGAAGACTGGTAGCTACAAGTTTTCCTGTATCCTGCAGCTTCTTGGTATCATACACAGAGGCTTATATTAATTACAAACTGTTTGGTCTATGGTGCAGGCTGTTATTAGCTAGCTTTTGGATCTTAAATTAACCCATTTCTATTAATCTGTATTGCCACATGGCTGATGGTCACCAGTACAGTCACATCTTGTTTCTTGGCTGGCTGGATTAATCTCCCAGACTCTGCCCTTCTCCCTGTATCTCCCTTGGATTACTCGACTCATCTGCTCTGCCTTGCCATAGGCCATAGCAGCTTCTTTATTAACCAGTGGTAGGAACACACATTCACAGCATATATACAGAAAGACCATCCCATAGTACTTTGGATTTTCTTTCTAATCAAAAAGGAAGGTTTTTATTTTAATATAGTAAAATTACATACAACAAAACAGTTTTCAAACCAGAGTTACAGTTACAATATCTAGTCTATTTATATTTGGCAAAATTAAAGAAAATACTCTATTTAATCTATTCTGTTTTGTGAGTCAAAAGTTTCATGTCTAATTTATCTTTTATTATAACAAAATAAAATTATAACTAGTCTTCAACTCTATCGAAGTCCCCAGGAGGATATAATATTATCAGACTAAACAGGAAATGCTTTGTAAGCAACTTCCAAAATTCTAGAAATGACAGAGACATCTGACTGCCTGGACAGCCATCCAAACTTCCTCTATAATGTTGGGGCATGTATCTTTAGCATATAGGCCTAGAATCTCTGGCAATATCTTTCAGTGAAGCAGAAAATTTGAAGGATGATTCTGCCCATTCTAGCAAAGGTCTTCAGTTGTTTTCCTCTATGTCCTGTAGAATGTCTGGCAGTTTCTTCTGTGAAGCAGAAACCTGAAGGACACCTTGTTTTGGCAAAGTTCAGAAGTCACTTTCCTATGGGTCTTGCAGGTATAGTTTATACAGCATACTGTCAAGCAGTTGAGACAAGGATACTTTTTTGCCCAGTAGCTAACTTTTGCCACAAGGAAAGTAAACCCCACATGGGGTTTCTTAGATGCCCATCATCCTCTCTGAAGTAATTAGTGCTGCCAGGAGCAAATGTGTCTCAATGTTCAGAAAAGCCCAGGTTTTTAAAACATTTTAAATTTATATTCTGCAGGTCTTTGAAGTGTTTGAAGATTATCTAATTGAAATATATCTTATTATACCTAAAAACTTGACTAATATGACTATAAGTTTGATTATTATAGATGACTGATTATTAATCTGTATTTCTTAATTATACATTACAATTTTAAATGAGTTGCATAAACATAATACCTTAAACAAGAGTAGAAATATACATATAACAAAATTGACCTTGAATTTTTAGCAATAAACCCAAATCCTTGTCAGTATAAAGTACTTTGGATCAACAGTTTTTCTGGATCAAAGTGGATTTAATAATCTGTTCTTTTTATCATTTTTTTAAAGATTTATTTATTTATTATGTATACAGTATACAAAAGAGGGCCCCAGATGTCATCATAGATGGTTGTGAGCCACCAGGTGGTTGTTGGGAACCAAACCCAGGAGCTCTAGAAGAACAGTCAGTGCTCCCCACCTCTGAGCCATCTCTCCAGCCCCCTCTTTTTTATCATTTCTATGTCAATTTCCCCTTTTTTTCTTTAGGAAGAGATTGCATTTATAATCCACCCCCTTCAAGTAAAAACATTTATAAACAATATTTTTGGACTTTGAGCATAGCTTTCAATACTACTTCCTGCTGATTGAGGGTGCTGGCAATCTTACAGGGATCTTGAGAATTTAGAATTATGGTTAAGTCTTGGCTGTAGTAGTATGTGAGGCTGCATTGTCTCAGCCAGTTGCCTTGAAGCTATTTTGGATGTTGGATCATCTGGACCATGATTGTTATCAGAGACCTTTGAGGGGTTTTGGTCAATCAAACCATATTAGCCTGGAAGCAAACCACATTTCTGTGGAAATGAAAGCAGAACCTCTTTTCCAAAGCAACATATTCTTAGACCCAAATTTTGAAGTCAGGATACTTTTAAAAAATATATGTTGGTCTAACTTAGTCCCTATAATTAAATGTCTCTCTGTAGTTAAAAATCCCAAAGGCAACACAATAGTATACAGTACCCAAACTGTGTATTTCCTATCTTTATATGCCTTTTTTTTTTTTTACATTACTTTACTCCCTTTTAAATGATTTCCTTTTTAAAAGGCTTTATTATTTTAAAACTTTTATCTCTTTTTTATGACTGTTTGTACCTTCTCTTTTCTCTCTCAACCTTATGCATATTTTTAAATACACTGTAACCCATTTAGAGGTTTGTTTTTTTTTTTTTTTTTTTCATCTGAACAGGTTTTTATTGTGTATCTGTAATTCTTTTCCTGCCAGGAGAGTTTTTTAAACTGCTAAACTGTGTGGCTAGGACCAAGCATGGGTTTTGGCTTCTGGCTCTGTCCCTCTTGGCTTTTTAACATGGCACAGGTACCAAGAGATAGGCTTATCTCCCCAATCTAGGAAGCAGTATTAAGTGTGTAAAGCTGGTTTTTAAGCTTAGGACTGTTCTCCTGAGCCCACAGGCAGCAGCTGGGTCTCTCACAGACTGAGGGACTCCACCATGCTGCTGCTGAAGCCCACCCCACTGTGGGCCTGCTTCTCTACAGCAGCCTGCAGCTATTTAAGCTAGGAAGCGGCTCTTGGCTCTGTTTTAGAATTTAAAAAAAAATACTTATTTATTTTAATTTTTTAAACTTTCTGAAGTTTTAGGAGGAAATTCTTGCCACCACGTGTGGGCACTAAAGACGCCATGTTTCCCTTGATCTGAGGGCTGTTGGCATAATGAGGATGACTTGTTCTGGACCTCCTTTCTGTTTTATTGGTCTGTATTGATACATACTTTCCCCCTCATGGTGATTTCTCACACCCAGTGCTGTGCATCGCTTTGTTTTGTCCAGTTTGTTTTCTTTAGTAAGTAAAAGATCCCCTGATAAAATTCACCTGACAAAGGCTAGCGGGCCTGGCCTAGCATCTCTCCCACCCTGTCCTTTTTACTCCCTTGCTTTTTATATATGTACTTTGTGAAGACAGCCTTTTCCTTTAGTATCCAGAACAAATCTAGACAATCACTAAGTGGATAATGGACACACATGGCTGATTGAGTAGGAAAGGATCTGGGCATCTTTAATCAGCCCCCAGCCCCTTTCAACCCCTTACCCAAGCTCAGTCTTCACTTGGGACTTGAGACAGGGCTTGCCGACATCCCAGACCACGTCTAGCCTGCTTTCCTCTGGGATGGCAGATTTGTTCCCACTGTATCCGCAGCCTGTGTTCTAATATATGAAAGCAGGCCAGGGCCTTGGAGAACAGCCCACACATATGGCTTTCACACTCCCCGACCACACCAATGATCAGGCCTCTCATTCAGTAATTCATCTGGAATGACCTACTTGTGAGAGATTCACCAAGCCCTGACCAGCTGCACAGGCTGGTGTTGGAGAGAAAGGATTTGTATGGAGTGCCCCATGTGTCAACCATATCGGAGGCCACTGTTGTGAGTTCAGTGCAGGGACTCCACTCCCATCTCTCCTAGCGTGGAGCCTGGCATCCCACAGCATTACGGGAATGGTTCATTACCGAAGCAGGACATTGATTAGGATGATGAGCTTCAGGAGGGAGCAGGGTGCTGATAGTCCATGATGCCAGGAAACTCAGGAGCCACTCCAGACCCTGGAGTTTGAAGTGAAGCAGAATTAGGATGAACTTGAGAGAGTGGCCACAGCTGTGTGCGGAGGGGCCCTTTCCAGGGCGGCTGCAACTGGCAAGCAGGAGGATTTGGAAGGAAAGCTTACACCGAGTGCTTTTCCTGTTGCTCCTAAAAGCCACCAAGGTCTGTCAGCTACACCATGGGCAGCAGAAGCTGCTAGGAGCCACCCAGCTGGTTCACAATTGCCACGTCCCTAAAGGGCCCAGGATCTGTCTGTGCATCCCCACCAAGAATTGCTTCTGAGAACTTAGGGAGAGGAGAGGGAGCAGGTAGGAATTATGTGTTCTCTCTCCAAAGATTTCCCACTGACATAACAATGACCAGAGAACGGCATTTACAGTACTGCTCCTCTCTTGTTTCTGTGTCCAGTCAACCCAGAATTAAATACTGTAAAAACAAAAGGAATTTCTCACAGCTATAATGAGTTTCAGCAAGATTAACATATAGGTATTAATCACACCAAGCCCTCTTTCTGTCCTGTCTCTTCCCACAGCCCCCTTTCCGACCTTCCCTCCGTCCCTTTCTGCCTCCTCTTCTGACCCCAGCCACTTCCTTATTAGGCAGCTGCATCATCCATCTAGCGGCTGCAAAGTGTGTTCCTAGGTCCTTCAGCAGCTACTGGGCTGTCTGCAGTCCTCTCACGGTGAGATCTTACACATCATCCGCAGGGCTGCTCTGGGTCTTTATAGGAGCCTGACTCCTCATGGGGCTCTCTTTTCAGCTGGCAGAGCCATCTGGAAACCCAGGCCCTGTGCAGATGCCTGACGATTGTCCTTCCTAGATTCTGATGGATTTTACTTGTAGTGATTAGTTGCTGAAGTAGATTTTGTTGGACGTTTATCTGTTGTCTTTATAAATCTGTATTCGGACTGCTGAAAGCCAGTGTCTGTATTCATTGAGAAAATTAGGACAGCTTGCCTGAAACATCACTGTTCTCCTTGCCTCCCCGTCCCTGCCTCAGGTCTGCCGGTCTCTAGTCTAGATTCGGGGACTGGTTTGTCGAGGTATTTTGTGGAGTAGCAGGCGACTGTTTTTGAGGGTGGAGTAGTTTATGTTTGTTGAGCACTTATCAGTGTGCCAGGCACCAGTGAAATGTCTTACACTGGGCAGCTTACTGACTCCACTGCCACCTCAAATTTCTCCAGAGCTACCCAGCACAGTAACTCATCTCCTCAGAGAGCAGTGCTACAGGCTTTCCCGGGGCAGAACCCTCAGCAGTTAAGAGAACTGGGACCTAGGACCACTATTGCTCTTTGTACTTCCTTGTTTCATGTAGTCCCTGGCCACCTCAGGAGGACAGGTGTATCCAGGCTGAGTCTGAGGTGGCAGGCCCCAGAGCAGTGGCATGTAACTGTACCAGAGTGTGCACAAGGACCTGCAGGCTGAAGACAGTTCTGTGGCCTGGTGTGGGGCAGGGAAACAGGGGTCCTGCAAGAAGAGACTGACTGGAGGGTGACAGGTACAAGGCTAAGGGTGAGGGGAATGCAGAGCAGGAGCAGGAATGGTAGGAGCAAGGAGGGCATGAGCCTTGGAGTGATCTGCCCGGGGTTTCAGGAAGACCTGGCTATGCTGGCAGCTGCACAACAAGCAAGTTGCTAGGGAGCATCTGCCCAGCCAAGAGCCCTAGGAGACCCATAGGCCTCAGATGAAAGGCCTGCACAGGAGGTGTGGAAGGTTGTGTTGCTCAGGGGTGCTGGGGTCTCTGTGGAAGGCAAAAAGACTTGTGGACCAGTGCCCCTTCTTTGGCTCCTCGAAGAAGGGAGAGTGGAGTGCTGGTTGTATATAGATAGAGCTTATGCAAATATGCCTGGACAGCGACCCTCAGCCTCAAGAATCCAAGGACACAACAAAGTTGGTGCCGGTGAGGGTGGCCCCAGGAGCGGCAGTGCCTCTTAGGGTCCTTCCTTTTGTGGCATTCTGCTACTTCTGCTGCTCTTCTAGAAAAACGCCCAGCCGTGGAGAGCAACCTGCAGTTCTCTGCTTGCACAGCACAGGCTGGGACTTGGGACTTGCAGTACCAAAAGCCTGTGGGCCGGCATGGAGCAACGTCACTTTGTGTTCACTCTTGTTTTGCTTTCTTTTTGTGTTTTCTGACTTATCTTACTCTGGTCCTCCATGGCCGTGCTGACTGTGTGAGTGTGTATCGAAGCCATCACCCCACAGCAGTGCACAGTTTGCTGCTCTGCGCCTGTTTCTTTCCCCTTTAGAAGTCCATCTGGAAAATGGTACCAAGTAGGGGCTTTTTAAATGAACTTCCTCTTTACATTATGCTCTAAATCATTTCATTTCAGCAGACATCTGATTGTTCAACCCTTCCTGGGCCGAATTAAGAACAAATGGCTGTGGTTTTCCAAATTAAAACAAACACACATTAACCATTTCCTTGTAAATTAATTTAGAGACCTTGAAAGTCTGTGATTGGTGGTGCAGAGGCCCTGCCCAGCACCAGCCAGGCAGGCCTGGGGTAGAACAGGTTTGCTTAGGCCGCCTCCCTTTCCCTCTTCCTCCCAAGGGTTCTGCAGCCTCCCCAGCTGGCTCTGGTTCTGCCCTGCCATGGTGCCCCCTGCTGGGGTCAGATGAAAGTCCCAGACCCCATCCCAAGGCAGAGACTGCCTGTGCGCCTGCCTGGGGGTGCTGTGTTCTATCAAGACAGGTCTGGCAGAACAGAGGTTAATAGAGTTCAAGTGCATTTTTCAAACATATGTAAACTGTTAAGTGTAACAGCAAAGAATAAAACTGGGAAGGAAACACCAGGCTTTCTGTTGCTTTTCTCCTGCTTCTGCTTTTCATGCACATCTATCCACCCAGTTATTCAGACGGAAGAGACCAAGGCAAAGGCCGGCTGGTTCCTGCCCTAGTAGTCAAGGCTGTGTTGTTGCCACCTCCCTCCCTTACTCCCCCACCCCCAGCACTCCTTCCCCTCCTCTTCATGAGGACACTGTGCTGGAGTAAGGGGTAGCTTGCGATTGCTATGTCTACTAAGCATTTAGTAACTCAGCCCTTATAAACCTCAGAAGTAACCCCAGTCCTGCTTTATGGAATGAGAAACTGAGGCTGGATATTGTTGGCCATGACTGATAGCAAATTATAGGAGCTAAGATTCAATTCTCCATGTCTGACAGCAGCCCTAGTGCCCCCCCCCCAGGCATTTATGCTGCTACCCTTTGCTGCAGGCCGACTGGAGGGGAAGTAAGTAGAAGCTTACATCTGCAGAGGTGAAGGAGGCTCCTGGCGTTGGAGCTTCTCAGGCACTGTGCTTGGCAGGTGGCTTCCAGGGAGGTCAATTTGCCAACAGTCTAAGTGTCTCTGCTGCTGACATGCCAAACATGCATATGACTCTGACATGAAAAATGAGCGCCCAATGGAACGTACTTCAGAAAGCCCCAAGTTAGGCTGAAGCTCTGCCTTGTTGGTCTCTGACAGCAGGCATGAGCTCCAGTGCACCTTGTGGGAAGCAGTGGAGAGGTTCAGTCCTGAGATGTCTTTTAATCCACATAGACTGTCTCCAGTGCCTACAGAGCCTTTATTTTCCCAGATCCTCACAGAGCTCTGGGACAGGCCGACAACAGAGCACTTTGCTGTGGCCCAGAGCTCCACCAGGGGGACAACTCTGTCAGCCTTAAACTCTGTTCCTCCCCACTTGGGAAGGTTGGGTAGGAGCAGCCGATTCTGTGGTGGACAGTCCAGGTCACTGAGGGAATTGGAGAGGGCCATGATGTGGTCAGGACACAGGAAGCTCTTAGCAGTCACCCTCCAACTGGGGTTGATTGGGCCAAGACCTTCTGGAATGGTGTCCTAATTCTGAACTTAGTGAAGGCGGTGGAGGCTGAGAAATGAAAAGAAATACAATAAACAGATTCCTTGTCATGCTGCTGGCTCTGTAGCAGATATCTGTATTCTCCTTGGGATTATGTGAATATTTGCTTTCTTTGATTTCTGATTGTTACTTTCGATCTTTCTTTTGTTAGACAAGATGCTTCAAACAGCTCTGTAAAAGCCCCAGATTCTTTCCTATTGCAAGGTTTGTGTTTGGAGTTTGGCTCAGCCTCTCCACATCACCTGTTAGCTGTTAGAGACTAATTCTGCAAGCCATGACTTCATCTCCCTGAAGGAAGGTAGACAGCAGAGTTGGTTCAGTTGGAGATGTGTTGCCAGGAGGGGGAAGGGTTAGATTCTAAACCTTTGGGTTTGAGGTAAAATTGAGAAGTAGGGCTGTCAGAAGTATTCTTGCTCAGCCAGCTGTCCCAGAGACGAAATGGCTGCCAAGTCATGGCCTTGTCCAAGGCCATGGGAATGTTGTCATGTTGCCCCCAAACCATCATGTTCAAAGAGGCTCGGGAGCTTTGGGCTCTAAGGACAGACAAGGCCACATCACCAGTCCTGACCAGCACAAGCCAGAAACCAGTTCTTCCCAACGCTAGAGCTGGCCAAGAGAGGGGTGCTTGAGTGTCTTTCAGGTCAGATCTTAAAACAGTATTAAAAGAACAGCTACCAAAGTGCCTGGCATTGCCCCTCTTGCAGATGTCTGCCTGAGGAATGTTTACCATATTTACAGTCCCTTCTGGAGCTGACCTCATGCGCTCTGGGCCCCTAAAGCAGGCCAGTGTTGGTCATTAGCTGTGGAAGTTAGCTTGTCTGTGACCAGGAGGAACATTCTGGGGTGAAGAGCCTGGCGAGGGCTTCCTTCTGTCTCTTTCCTCTTGATGCTCCTGACCCAACCTCCCCTGGTTTCTCACAAGTTCCTTTTTATTTTCATTTTATTATTTTATTTTTTGGTTGTGGTCCCCGGAGTGTAGCTCCTAAATAGTCCTCTGGGGAAAGGTCTGGGGATTGAGCCCTGGAAACGATGGAGGTGCAGTCACAGGAATTGCCCTACAGCTCAGGGCCTCCAGGGCTCACCTCAGGCCCTCCTCCTGTGATGTTAATGGCCTGTCACAGTCTCAGCGGGGCCATTCTCTCCCCTTGTGTAAAGGCCAGTACCCCCCCACCCCGAAGAGCAAGCTGGAAGCACCCTGTCTTGTGAGTGGCTGGTAGTTTGTATCTCCTTCTCTGTGCAGCAGGCAGCCTGCTCCTGGCCAGGAATCCTTTAGCTTTATTGTGAGTCTGCACTGTGCCTAGGATGAAGGGCAGAGGTGCTCCTGCTGCTCAGCAGAGGGACAAACAGGCTGCAGTTCCTGCTTTCTTAGTACTCAGGATATGTCCTTCAGCTTTCTCAACTGCTGTAAACCACCCAGGCTCTGCCCACTCAGGGGAGAGGCAGATTGGGGTGTGGAACATGTTTCTTGTAAAAGGTGTGTCTTTAAGGTACTCTGTCTGTGTCCCCTGATGATAGTGTTGCTGTGGTTACTATCCATCTGGGAAAACATGAGAGTAAACAAGCTACAGTACTTGCTCAGTGATCTGGAGTGTCTCTGAGCCCCAGCTTACTGTTTAATGGGGACAGCTCCTGCTCCTCCCTGCACAGTCCAGGGCCCACTCTTTGGTAGGAACCTGGGGTGGACATTCATCCTCCTGTTCACAGTGCTAGGTCTTGCAGAAAGGAAGCCTTGAGTGACTCTGCTCTTTCCCAGGAGTTCCCATTTCTAGACCTGCCCACCCACCTCAGTTCTCAGTGCCATTCCCAGGAGACTCCAGGCTGGCATCCCTGAATCCAAGGTGAACAGGAAACATGCGAGGCCTCCTTGAAGCTTCCCAAGGGAACACGAAGGCTATTAAAGCTGGAACCACAGATCAGACCCAGTGGGCAGACTAGTGAAAGCTGGGTGTCCTCAGCTTGGTGGCTCAGGACAGGACGCCCTTTGACCTGATGCTTTCTCACATGCATTTCCACCCAAGCCAGAGCCCACACCACTCTGGGTTTCATCTTCATCTCTACCATTTCCCTGCACAGAGAATTGAGGACAGTTTTGGAAACAACACAAAAAGTCAAAACCCCAGAGAGACACCTGTCCATCCCACTTCTGCCTGGGGAGGCCTTCTACTGGCTGGCACTTCTGTAAGAAGAGGAAACAGGCTTTTTCTCCAGAAACTGCCCCAACATGCTTGGCTTGTCATGGGGTGGGCTTAAGGATTTAGGAAGACAGTCCACCACTGTAGGCCACCACCTGTATTTTCCCTGTTTTTAATAAGGAGCAGGTAAGGTATTCTTAGCACATTAGGGTCAGCAGACTGTAACCTTCCAGCTGCTGTCTGCATGCTCTGGCTCCCCATACTGATGGCTCCTCTCCATTAGCCTTGGAGAAGGGGAAAGGCTTAAGAGGGGAGTATGGTAGAGCCTAGAAGCTTTTAAAAATGGCTGCACAGCTCCATGATGCCAGAGGCTTTCTTTAAGCTTCCTAAGTGCTGAGTTCCAGCCCTAGGACTGTTCTGGTGGGCTCTTCTCTTTGCTCTCTATGGCCTCAGGCACCTGCTTTGCTAACTTTTGAGCTGTGGGTAGGACAGTAGCCCTACAGATGTGCTACTTACACCACAAGACAGAGCCTGAGGTTTTACTGGACCACAAGCATGCATTTCTGTATTTGTGACCCCTGTATCCTGAGGCACCTCAGGTACCCTCTTGGTTTGACAGAGAGGGCCTGTGCGCCGTTGTAGGGAACTTTCAGGCGAATAGTTCCTCTATACCGAGAAACTCTGCTGTAGTGAGGTTGTAGAAGAGCCTTTGAGGCTAAGGTAAGAAGTAAGCCTTTCTCTGTTTAGTGCCTTCAGATACTGGTCAGTCCCCCAGTCTTGTTTTATTCCCCTTCATGATTTTGTTTTGAAGAAACTTTAGACATACAAAATGCTGAAAAAAATTACTGTATTATTCTTAATGGATAAATAACAATCTGTATACTACAGTGTACAGCACTGCTTTGGAACATGCGCACTTGGTAAAATAAGTAATTAATCTGGTTAACATACTTGTTCTTTCTATTCCTCCGTTTAGGCTTGGAGAACATTTAAAATACATGTTAATTACTAGGGAGTACATAGTATTACCAACTCTAGTCACCATTCTGGGCACATCATTAAAACTCTCCCTAAAATATGACTGAATCTTTGTTCCTTTGATCATCATTTCTTCCTTCACTGCACCCCCACCCCAACCTCAACTTCTAAGTAAAACTTCTTTAGCTCTGGTATCTTAGTAAGCTCTTACAGGATGTATCTTTCAGTGCCTGGCTTTCTTCATTTAGACACATCACTTGAGGTCTGTGAAGTTCAGGTCCATGCATGTTACAGAGGACAAAGTTTCTTGGAAAAAGGGACTCTGACCATATGCAGATTTAACAGCAACACCATGTTCACTGTGCTCTCAAGACATCAAGATGCTCCCATTTCTAATACTTTGCCATGAATTTCTTTTTTATTTTTGTTTTATGTGTATGAGTGTTTGCCTGCATGTGTGCATGTGCAGTACAAGCAGAGGCTAGAAGTAGATGTTAGATATGGTTGTGAGTTGCCTTGTGTGAACCCAGGTCCTCTGGAAAAACATCAGTGCTCTGAATTGCTGAGCTATCTCCAGCCACAGCATAAATTCCTTAAGAACAAGAATCTTGCCTTCACATTGGCCATACTACTGTCCAGTTTAGGAAAGACAGTCTCTAGGGTGTGACTCCCATGTTCAGACCTCTTCACTGTCTCCAGAATGACTTTGTAGTATCCCGTCATCCCTTCAAAGTAACACATTATAGTTGGTTCTGTCTCTATCTTTTTTCAGACTGCAGTGTCCCCACCCCTTTGTTTTAGATTAATGTGACATTGACTTTGTGAGTCTAGTCACAGCTTCCTGATTTCAAGTCCAAATGTGCAGGTGTTCTTCCTTGGTTCAGGCGTCAAAGATTTCTCAAACACTGTCTCCATTTTCAAATCAAAAGTTGGAACTTCTAATCCTGCCTATCTTTTCTATTAAATCTCTACCTGATTGTTTGTTTGGTTTGGTTTTGTCCTGCCTGCAAAACAAACCTGTGCTTCCTCTCTCTGGGTAGCTGCTTCCTGAGGCAGCCTCTTTTTGTACCCACTCCTGTACTATGATGGAGGTTATGAGGGCCTGTGCCTAAAATGACCACGTGCCTTTCTCTACCCTACAGCTGAGATCCTGGAGCTAGCTGGCAATGCAGCAAGAGACAACAAGAAGGGACGGGTCACTCCCCGGCACATCCTGTTAGCTGTGGCCAATGACGAGGAGCTAAACCAGGTATGGGCATTTCCAGCCTGCCGCCGAGCTTGCTAGCATACACTCAGACTACCCAGGAGAGGCTGTGGGGGCTGGCAAGACCTCGAACAGCTTCTTGCCTGTTGGTGCTTCCCTAGGAGTGGGGTAGGGAGGCAAGGGTACTTGGCTCTCCTGGGAGAAATGAGTGTATAAATTGAAAGCAAGTGAGTTTCTGTTCCCATTCTTGTAGCTGACTCAGAGGTGGCAGATGAACCAGCCTAGAGAACAATATATATGAGCAGGGCTGACTTCTTGAATCAGGCATTCCTGGAGCAGGGTGGTCTGGCTCATGACCTGTGACTGTGGTTTTCTTTGCAAGCTGCTGAAAGGAGTCACCATAGCCAGTGGGGGTGTGTTACCGAATATCCATCCTGAGTTGCTAGCAAAGAAACGAGGATCCAAGGGAAAGTTGGAAGCCATCATCACGCCTCCACCAGCCAAAAAGGCCAAGTCTCCATCCCAGAAGAAGCCAGTGGCTAAGAAAACAGGAGGCAAGAAAGGGGCCCGGAAGTCTAAGGTAAGGGATCTGGCAGGGATGTATGGGATGGGGTATATAAGGACACAGGGGACCTCCCAGCCATTTTTAGAGCTGATCCCCACCAGGAAACTGACTGAGACAGGAACATGTGAGAGTCCAACTCGCTGGCTAGTCAAGAGTGTCTATGGGACTTGGCCATAGTTGGAGGAATGAACCCCTTGGGACTTGGGGATGGGTAGTGGGTGTCCAGAGAGCAGTTGGAGGTGGGTGGTAGCCTAGCCCCACACCTTCTGTACCTGATCTCCCACGGAGATTTGACGGCCTATGCAAAGGTTTTCTTGTGCCAGGGATCAGCCACCATACAGTCCTCAGAGGGGCCACATGCCTTGATGCTGAGGTGCACAATCTCATTGTGTAGCTATGGCTGTGTCCTCCCTTGGGAGTGCCCTAGAAGGAGCACCCACCCCAGACCAGCTGCCATTCAGAACATTTGCTTCTGTCAAGAAAGAAAAGCCGTGCAGTCTTTGGGCAGTTCCTCACAGACCTAGCTGCACTGGAAAGTAAAGACGCTGACCTGTGGAGAGGAAAACTTGTTAGTATGACCTACAAGTATTTTGATGGAAAGGAACAAAAAAAAAAAAATCCTCATCTGTTCACAGTTTTGGAGCTTGTGTTAGCTGGGGAGAAAGTACTGTGTCTCCTCACACACACTTGTGAGTGCAAACAACTCTGCCATGAAATCAAAATCTAAATAGACACCTTCTTTCCAAGGCCCAGAATTGTTCCAACCTCCTGGAAAGAGAAACCTGACCTTGAAGAGCAGCCAGTTTTTCCAGAGCCTTGCATTCCACCTTGCTCAGGAGTCCTGGAGGAGGTGGGGCAGGGAGGGCCGGGACTTCATAGAATGTTCCTTATTCATTTCTAACTCTAAAGTGAGCAGATTGGGAGGTTCCCTTCTCCCTCCTATTTGCAGTTGGGAGGAAGGGCGGGGCCGAGGAAGCAGGAAAGTGCCAGGGTGGCCCTTTGGAAACTTAGAAGAAACATGGAGAAGCCAGACCTCTTCTCCCTTGAAGATGGGCCCTAGAGACATGGAGAGCAAGGCTGCATGAACATCAAGGCCCTAGAATTTGGTGCTGGCACCAGCAGAATAGAACCATGTGTCTAGTTTGGCTCCTGTCCTTTCATGTGCTCAGCTTGTCCATCTGAACACATCTTGAGATGCCCGAGGCTGCAGCAACCCTGACCAAGACCCGCTCCTCTGACCCTAGTCTGCCGTCATAGGCTTACCCAGTGATTTCCTAAACTTTCCAGCTTACTAAATAACAGGAACTTGTTCTTTGTGGTATGTAAATGTACCTGTGTAGAGTGTCTGTGGTGTGTGTGTTTGTATATAGTTGTACATATGTGTCGTGTGTGTGAGTGTATTTGTGTGTGTGGTGTGTGTATGAGTGTATTTATATGTGCATGTGGTGTGAGAGTGAATTTGTATGGATGTGTGTATTTGCATGTGTATGTGGTATGTGTATATGTGTGTAGTATATGTGAATATTTTTGTGTGTCTATGAATGTGAGTGTATTGTGAGAGAGGAGTGTGTGTGTGTGTGTCGCTCCAGTCTCTAGTAGCTATGTTCCTAATAACCATATGTCAGTGATTACTCGACACTCAACTTCTCCCTTGATTACAAAAGCAGGGAGCCTGTGATGGTGGTCTGTTTTTCTTCCACACAATAAAACACATTGTCTGCTCACTGTACCAGTATTTGGCTAACATTAAACCCTGGGGGAGGTTGAAATTGGAATCGTGAACAGCTAATTTTCAAAACATTTGTTTAATGTAAATTGTGTCAGCTCCCAGAAACGGTGGAGAACCTGGCATTTCCATGTTGCTGTGGAACATTCTGAAAATCACCTTTCCAGGGGCATGCGCAGAGCACCCCACCTCAGGGACATGCTAAAACACTTGCACTGAGAGGTAGTTGGTATTTTTCAAGTGTCAACACACGAAGTCTAAGTCATAATTTCCTCCCTCAGTTCTATATAATTTGAAGGTTTTGAAAATGTCCAGTGTGACAGTTGAGTTAGCTACAGCGGGAATAGTCAGAGAAATAGGGCACAGAAAACCCTGCAACTCAAGTCCAGAGCTCTGGCTATGCCCTAGGCTCTTCCTACTTGGGTGGCCTCAGGCAAGTCTGCTCCCCTCTCTGTCTTGGTCTGCCCTAGCCCATAAAACGACAGGGTCTGTTCCAGCCCTACAAGCCAAGGACTCTGGGGATATTGCATAATATATTTTTGTATAGGTAATGTGTGTAAGTTTGGAGGCAAAAAAAAAGATCTTGCTCCCATAACATTCTATAATGAATTATTAACCTACTTTTCAGAAAGCCTATGTATATATAAACATGTATGTGTGGGAAACCCTTCTATCCTAGATATTTATAATGTTAAGTCACATAACCACTGTTTTGGCAGTGTAGCATAGTATCAGAAGTGGGAGGCCTAGGGTCTGTGTCCTGGCTGTATTCTAACTATGCCATCTGTGTGTTTTTGGCAAGTTCCTTATGGTGCTCAGTTTCCCCACCTATAATGTGAAGCTACAACACAGGGGACTTGGGAGTCTTAAAAGAGAATTCGTGTAAAGCACATGGAACAGTCTGTCTGTGTCATGACAGAAGCTGCAGTCTTCTCTTCCTGTTCATCCTCAAATCTACCCCTCATCGATGTGAAGACCCCCCCCACCAGGTGATAAAGGTGTGCTTGCTGCTCACTGCCTGGCAGAAGGCCAGGGTGATTTTGATGAGTGCTCCTTTTCAGAGGAATAAAGTGCAAATTAAGTTATTAATGATCTGCTATGGCAGTGCTTCTCAACATGTGGGCTGCAGCCTCTCTGGGAGTCACATATCAGATATTTACATTACAGTTCATAACAGTAGCAAAATTGCAGTTATGAAGTAGCAGTGAAATAATTTTATGGTTGGGGGTCCCACAATGTGAGGAACTGTGTTAAAGGGTCACAGCATTAGGAAGGTTGAAAACCACTGTGTTAAGGGATGTCAAAGAATGGGGGAATGTCAGCCTGACATTTCGCTGCCCTTGACCAATGAAGAGAAGATGAGGTTTAGGTGAGCTTGGCTGATGGTTCTACCTTTCTAATTCCTTATTGAGTTCAACAGAGTCTTAGATGTGTGACTCCAGATTACTGACTCTGACCTGCTAGGCTTTTTCAAAATAGCCCTATGCATGTCCAGTATACAGCACTTTTGCATTTATATAAAAACGTAAGTTTCTGAAAATTCAGCTTTTTGAGCTACATGAGATTGTTTAGATAGTTTTCCCAAGCTTTGATCAGAAAAGAATCAACCACATTGTATCACTTTATGAAAGAAGAGGCATTTTCCTAATGTAATCCCAGGCAGTAAGCTTCACTTAAACATGGCTATTGTTTGAATGCAGGGGCTTCTTACATGCAGGACAGCTGGGCTGACCTGGGGCTTCTGCTGCTTCAAAAGGCTTAAGGTTCCTGCTGAGTGGATGGTTCCCTGTGCAGCAGCTGACTGATTCCTCTCATTCACTCGGGCATTCTTCAACCTCAGCTCCATTTTCCAAGTGAGGAGTCTTGAGGGAGGCAAACAGTGTTCAGTTTGCACAGGTCACAGCCAGTCCAGAATTTCTATGTTCAAACAGTATCACTTGTGCATCCTATGATTGTGCGCCCGCTTCTTGGCAGGAGTCCTACTGCTTGATGGTAGAGGACTGCAAAGCCATCCACTGCAGGGTAAGTGGGGCCACCACAGTCCTAACAAATCCCTGCCAAAAATCACCAGCACGGTCACAATTTAAGTCTCTGGTTACACCGGTAGCTGCTGGTTTCATGGGAACTAGAATGCCTCTCCACAGAATCAGCTTGGAGAGTGGATTCTGACATGTGTCCATTAGGAACATACTCTGACAGTGGATGTCTGACACCTGTCCACTAGGAACATGCTCTGACAGTGGATGTCTGACACCTGTCCACTAGGAACATGCTCTGACAGGGGATGTCTGACACCTGTCCAGTAGGAACATACTCTGACAGTGGATGTCTGACACCTGTCCAGTAGGAACATGCTCTGACAGTGGATGTCTGACACCTGTCCACTAGGAACATGCTCTGACAGGGGATGTCTGACACCTGTCCAGTAGGAACATGCTCTGACAGTGGATGTCTGACACCTGTCCAGTAGGAACATGCTCTGACAGGGGATGTCTGACACCTGTCCAGTAGGAACATGCTCTGACAGGGGATGTCTGACACCTGTCCACTAGGAACATGCTCTGACAGTGGATGTCTGACACCTGTCCACTAGGAACATGCTCTGACAGGGGATGTCTGACACCTGTCCAGCAGGAACATGCTCTGACAGTGGATGTCTCACACCTGTCTGCGAGGCCTTGTCACCATTTACAGGCAGTGTGCTTCTCCTTGTCTGCTTAATCCTCAGGGAGACACATGAACCCCATTCCTGGCCACAGACTGAGCAATCCTTTTATGAGTGACACCATGCTGACTAAAGTTGTGGTGTTGAGACTTCCGCTTATATACCTCCTAAGAGAATTTTCAAAAAAAGCTTTGTAGCATATACACTTAAAGTCGAGCAGCCTCTTCATAAGAGATTCAAGGTTATTTTTAGTATGATATATATATTATATATAAAATGTCAGTGGTTTATATGCATTCAGTAGAAAACTTAGGTTTTTTTACTTTTCTTCCTTTCACTTACCCTACAGAATTTAATTCTAATGTAATACTTTATTGATGTGTGTATGTCTGTGTGCCTGTGCTATATGTGAAGGTGCTACCATTTGAGTATGGACGTCACAGGACAACCTCTTGGATTCAGTTCTCTCCTCACACCTACATGGGTCCTGGGGATCGAGCTCAGGTCACGAGGCTTATGTGGTTTGTGCCTTTATCATTTCACTGCTCTCATGTAAAGTATCCCTATGCCTAGTGTTTGAATGACTTTGTATCAGAACACTGTATATTTTAATATTTAGTGTAATATTTTGATCATACTAAATGATACACATTTTACAAGTTAATACTATACATTTAATCAAATCAACAAATGCATTTCAGGTTTTAGAGAAAAGCATCTTGTAGAGAATGAATGATTTCCTTCTCCAGTTGGTTGAAAGGATGCTAAGATGAGACAAAGATCAGTGTCCCATTCCATAGCATGCGCTGTAAATACTTGAAACTCTTGCTCCCTAGAATTATAAGATGGGAATGGAGAGGCCTCCTTGTCCTCCAATTCCAAATGGTCAGGTTTGCAGTCTCCCATCAGATCTACCCATGAGCTACAAAGACAGCATGGGGATCTTAGGGACCCACCTCTCACCAGACTTCCCTGTTAGCATGGCATTCTCACCACTGAGAAGAAGCTGACATTGGTACTTGTCATTAACCAAATGCTTCTCAGTGGTCTCCAGCTTAACTCAGATGTATCTGTAGTTTTGTTGACAGAATGAGACTGAAAACAGGAGACTTGTGAGTTGTTGTCAGCCTTTGCTCTCCTCCTCCTCCTCCTCCCCCTTCTCCTCCGAAAGTGTATCACTAGAGGCTGAGGCTTCCATGCACTTCTTGATTACCTGGCTCTTCCATGAGTCAGGTGAGATAAATTCAAAGTATTAGAAAAATAAACCAAAGTACTAGGAGTTTGAACATACTTCTGCCGGCTCTTTCCTGAGAAAATGCTTTTGTCTGATCTAAAACCCTGGACCTGTCGGTTTAGCTGATGTAGTTATGGACGGTCAGCTGTATCACTGCTGAAACAGTCTTCACTTCTAAAGTAATCAGCAAAATTAGATGGTTTTCCAGTGCAAGTGAGGCTGCTGCTATACCAGTGCTTATAGATTTGAGTCATAAACAGGAACATAGCCAGGACACAGGTCTTGCCCTAAGCCTAGTTATTGTTCAAGATCACCCTTCTGAAAAGCAGAGGCATCTGTAATGCACCCCCACATCAGCTAGTGTTTGCCACTGGGTGATGCCACAGCCACATCTTGATTTTCTCCACTGGATCTTTCTCAGGATTAGTGTCTCTGATAATCTGGGGAAGGGGAAAGGAGGTCGATAAACTGTCTAATTAGAAGTCTCTGCCATTCCCATCTTATAAAGTGTCTGAATGTGGAATCACAAATAAGCTAATTATCCACTTCTGTTAGTTTTTATTCTTAAAGTACGTGTCCTCAGAGCCATGTGTCTTTTTTACCACTTTCTTGGACAGGGGAAGGAGAGGGTTATGAAGGGAACCTAAGGCCGGAGGAGGTACATTAGGAAGTACATTAGAAAATGAAGAATCTGGCTGCTCTGTGACGTTCTTGGGGAACTCCAGGGCACACATGATGCTGCATGATGCTGGGGAGGTGTTAACATATGGCACTGTGGGGTGGGGAAGAGCGGCCTCCATGGCATTCCCCACAGTGGGCTCTAGGGAGGTAGGGAACGGCTGTCACCGGTACAGCTAGCTCGCTTCTTTGCTTTAAGACACTCTCTCACACTGTAGTTAAAGCTTGCTAAGCGCTCAGCTTTAGCCCAGGTTGCCCTAAACTAATGGCTATTATGTGCAGATTGAGTGGTGTGCAAATATCCAGAAAGGGGAGATACCTAAAAACTATTAGTGAAGAGATACTATTCTGAATTTGTGAAGTGATTGTATTCTAAATTACTGGAAATTTAGGTTTGCTTTTAAGGTTTTTTTTTTTTTTTGAGACTGTAAGTATTAGAAATATAATTTAAAATTTATTCATAAAACTCTGGCTCTCAAACTAAGTTATAGCCTCCACTGCGGGACATGCCAGTGGTTTTCATTCCTCTGTCCTCTTAATTGGTATTGAGTGATGCCTGGAGCTGTCTCCTTATTATGGAAGACAGAGTTGTGTGGCCCCTGTCTGATAGTCCATATTCTAACTCTTTGGTTTGTACAAGAAGAAGCAGGGAGAAGTCAGCAAAGCGGCCAGCGCAGACAGTACAACGGAGGGCACGCCTGCGGATGGCTTTACCGTCCTCTCCACCAAGAGCCTCTTCCTTGGCCAGAAGGTAGGCAGAGACTGCTCAGTCTGCTCCAGGGCCCTGGGAGAGGGCACGAACTGAGATTCTTAGGTGCCACTCAGCTCAGAGGGTGGACAGATCCACTTGGAGACTGGGTGTGTGGCTTTGGAAGTCACCCCAGGGAGGGGTCAGTGCTGACAGAATCACCAAGTTGGGTCAGGGGACTCCAGCAGGTGCCAGGAAGGAGAGATGGAGGACAGGACCCTTGGGCTCAGCCTGCGAAGGAAGCACTTCTGTGGGATAGGGTGGTCATCAGGCAGCATGGGTTATGCAGGGGGAAAGCATATCCAGTAGGTTCTAGGGGGCACTGATCCGATCCAGGGAGCTGGGTTGTTCTTAGACAAACTCACAGGTGTACCAGGGGCTTCTTCACTGACCCACCAGGCGACTCCTCGAGCCAGTTGCTTGTTTTAATCATGGGCAATATGTTTTCAGCTGTCCCAGTGATGCAGCTTTGCCAGGACGCCATGGTTTTGTAAAAGTTGATTCACTTTTATTGAAAATAAAAATGATGCAAAGGCTTTTAAGACCTGAAAATGAGAGTTGATTCAAAGAGGGGTGGGAACTGTCTCAATTTTAAAAAATATATATGTTAAAAAATATTCTTTAAGGATTGAATCTGACCTTGTAGGTCAGTTTGCTTAAAGGTGGTTCAAACTGGTTTAGAAGCTGCATCATTTTTAGGTCCTCACTGTCAGTTTTATTTTGCATCACAATGACACCGTTCTCTTGCTCACTCATTGCCAGTTGTCCCCAGCCCTTTCCTCCTGTCACTAATTGCACTCAGGCTCTCATGATGCAATTCCTGCGGTGACTGTTCCGGAATCTAACACATCGCTGTTTACGTTTCGTAACCATCATCTGTATTTCGTGTGCATTTTTCTAAAGCAGCAGCTCTCATCATCTCAAGGTTTGGGGCTTTGAAGGTGTAATTTCTGCTCAGCACTGAAGGCGAACGCCTGGGTCTGCTCCCAGTCCTCTGCCAGGTCCCATCACATGGCCTCAGTTGCCACTGCCTTGTGAAATCCCTCTGCTCTTTAAGACTGGCCTCCTGTGTTCTCCTTCCCTACAGAAATGACCAGCTAGGGCTGGGAGGCCTAGTGAGCAGGTACACAGCTCAGTCTCAGGGGACCCACCCTGCCAGCCTCCACCCTGGCCTCTCCTGGTTCTACTCCCACCTGCTTCCACCCCAGAGGCAGCCTCAACTAGAACTCACATTTGCCTCACTAGAAAAGACACAGTTGCAAACAATATATAAATACCAAGCTATATAAGTCCCATGTGTCAGCACAGACGCCCTTCTGTTGTTCTGTTGATTCAGAAAGACATGGGATCATGTCCACATCTGGGCTGTTGCCTGGAGCCCGCTAAAGATACCTTGCTTGTGTCTGCAGAGCTGGGCATGGCAGCACTCTGCGGCCCACCTCCCTTTGGGATCCTCCTGCTCTGATTGCAGAATGAGTACTCAGGGTAAACATTGTAAATCTCTAATGCTCACTATCCCTCTCAGGGCTGACAGGGTCCAGAAAGCCATAGAAAAGAATTACTAGTCCAATAACTTGCAGATGGTCTGATGAGTAGAATGAAGGCATAGGCTGGATCACAAAGCGAGATCTGGACTTTACTGAGATAGAACCCAGAATAGAATGGTTGGCCCTAAAAAAAGGCACTGAATGCCAACCCATTTTTCTGAACATTTATCTTGAAACTGCCCTTGTTGCTAATGTATGTACAGCAGGATGTGCTGACACCCAGGCTCTTCAGAAGAGGTCCCCAGAATCTTACTGCAGGCAGAAGCTGAGTAACTTGCATCATCCCAGGTCAGCCTGAGGCAGAGTAAGCGCAATGCAGGACATTGCTCTGAGACAGCATTTCCAGGCCCTTTCCTGGCTTTGACTGTCAGGCCACACGTTTAGTGTGTAGTGCTGTGGGGCAGGAGTCCTGAGTGAACAGGGAGTGTCACACTGGAAGCCTGGTGCGGGCATCAGTGTGGGTTTGGTTTTATAAAATGTTTCTGAATGTATGCTTTAGAAGTATGGTTGAGATACCCTCCTCTGTAAACCTCACATTAACATGGACCATGAAAATTCAGCTCCCAGTAAAAGGAGTGCCTCAGAGTAGTGAGGGATAAGAAACCTTTTCATCCTAAGATGATTAACTGTCTAACTGACTGAAAAATAAAACATACACGCCTTCTGATGGTAACTTTCTCTTTAACTTCTTAAAAATGGTCTCTGACTCTTTCTGACTCCATTCAGCTACATATCTCCACATTGCTGCATTCTATACATACACTGCATAATCTTTACATGCATATGGCCATTCATCTCTGTACACAGTTACATCTACTTTCACATGTCTACACAACTTTCTTTTCCATGTATTACTCTTCTACATCTCTTTCTATGTAGCTTCTTCCTTGCCTGCACAGTTAATAATTCTCCACACAGCCATAGGTGTACATCTCATATACATAGCTCTCTCACCATATAACGCTTTACATTGTTCTCACACACTCTCATACAGTTCTTTGCATGGTTCCCGTAAGTAGCAACTACTCTTTCACACAGCTTTATCTCACATTCACTCACACATATGCTTCTTAGAAGTACATCATTCACTCACTCTTAGCTCATTCATTCTCTTATTTGTTCCTCACCCTCTCTTTAGGCTTCTTCTGTTTCATCTTTTACTCAGCACACAAAGCAGTTTGCTCACATGCTGCATAGCTCCCTCCCTACATTGCTGCTGCTGCTGCTTACCCACTCATTCATACACACTCATTCCTCCCCCCTTCCCCCCTACTTTGCCAATGCTGCCTGCCTCCTTAGCCAAACTCTGGACAATTATAGTTACAATTTTAGGTCCTGACCTATTCTCATAACACATGAAGTTACACAGTTCCTCTCAGGCTAATAAGGGCACAAAGACCAGCCAGTGTAGATGCTTGGCCTTGCACATGACTTTTTCCCAGATAGAGAGTGGCACTGAAATTCAGGACCTAACAATAACAGTAGCAGGTTGAACCTTGAATGGTCAGGGTACATGCAGAAAGTCTACTATTACAAGGGGAGTATGTCTCAAAACAGCCTGGCCTTGATTTAGCAATAAGCAGCACCTAAGAATTAGTCTTTGTGTATTTCTTATAGAGGCAGTTTAGTCTATTTGAATTTGTGCTGAAATCTAAAATTAGTTGTCTTTGAAACTAAAAATACTGTTACTTTCCTATGTCAATAAAGAGGAATACTTTGGTATTATTTCTATACATTAGAATTATATAGTTTAAACAGAAATAAACTTTTCTGACTATCCACAACTATAAGTGTGCCCAAAGATGTAAAACATACTACCAATGGGCTGTGAAAGGGACCCCACAGCTGTTCTTACTAGGGAGGCATCGCAGTGGTACCCAAGAAAGTTACAGACAGAAAACAACTGGACATAAACAGTCAGTGACCCCATGGCTCTGCCAGGTGATGCTCCCTCCCCATCAGAGAATTGTACATCCGATGGGTCAACTTCTCACGCTCTAGCTGTCACCTGCTGGATACTCCTGTGTCCCAGCATCATATCCCATCTGTGACAGTGAAAGCAGACCTGAATAGAGCAAGCAAGCAGGTGGGGAAAGGTAACACTCCAGCCCTGTGAGCCTGGTTGCTAAGCTACTCGCAGGAGGAGCCAGTCTGGGCCTGAGGAGTCTGGGCTGTAATTGTTGCTGTTAATGATGCATTTCACAGACTAAAGTCTCAGGAGCAATCCCCCTCATTACTCCATGGTTTCCAGGTTCACACGCATTGTTGATTTTTTTTTCTTTTTTTTTTTTTTATTTTAAGAAAACAGTGCCGTGAGCCTGAATCCACAAAGGTTTGACCTTGTGGTTTCACTGAGATGTGCCTTTTTCTTAGCCCTTCAAAAACCTCATGGTTTATTTAAAACAAAGCAGCAGCAGCAACAGAAACCACATGCAGTGCATCCATGTGTCTGTCAACAGCGGTGGTATGCTTTGTGGGAGAAGCTGTATTTGAGACAGTTGGGAAGTCAGGTTAGGGAGGGTATAACTGAGTCCCTGAACCTCCCAAATGATCAGGACCATGGTAACAGGTCCTGGGAATTCCCTTTGACCCATGCCACTTCTGAGGGTGGAAGTTGACGAGAGAGAGGAGGGGGGAGCCCTCAATTTCATTCCTCTGTTCAGATCCTGCCCAGTCTCTGAAGTAAAACAGGCCTCTGACACTTTCTGAATGTCCATGTTTTTCTGGGACTGCTTGGCCAAAAGCCCACTAGATGGTGCCCCTAGGCCCAAGGCTCTGGGAAGGTTTAGGCTAGAAACATGGGTGGCATAGGGACAGCATGGATGTGAAGACTGGAGTGGCCTCTATGGCTCCCTAGGAAAGATGGTTCTCTTGGAGACAATTCCCCGTCCATCCCCTTTAACAGGTAGTGAACTTTGAGGGTAGGAGAAGAGCTGCACGAGATATGAGTAGGACAGTGAGGCCAGTCCAGGAATCCCTCTTCATTTTTGTGAATGACACTAAAGTTTGACAGTTTCAGGTAGGCCCAACATCTGAATGGTAATTCAGAAGATCTGTAATAATCACTTGCATGTCTTAACATTGAATTTCTAATCAGATTTTAAAAGGGATTGTACTATTCTCTTTAGCCAGCAAGGATAGTAGAACCAGGCCCCTTACTTCTTTTTATCAATGGGCAGACACTCTCCTGACCTCCCTAGCTAGGTAAAGCCAGGCTGGCTTCAAGCTGCTGGGATGGAAGTCTGGCCAAGGGCACAGTTACTGAGCCTGGCTTTTCCTTTAGACTTACTTTAAGGGAGAGGAGATGTTCATTTCACCTTAAGAGTTGCATCTAAGGGTGTCTGATGTTCATTACTAAATGGGACATAAGCATCCTAGGAGAGACCTGGGTATAGAAGATGTCAGGGGCAGTTACCACAAGGCTGAGAGAGCAGGATGATCCATCACTGGTAGAGGAAGGGACCTTGCAGTTTTCTAGTTTTCTCTCCTGTTTTCTTATTAACAACACTCCTGTGGTCTGTCTCTGCAGCAGCCACACTAAAGTCCTCACATCATACTTTACACAGACACTGAAACCACTAGTGATCTTTCTCCTTCCCAGAAAACCAGACTATTGGGAATTTTGACAATTTTTGGCAATTTCATTTGTAATCCAAGTCCTCCTCCTCTGCCATATGCTCTGTGTGGTTGTATGCTCTTTGGCTGAGAGACCTACCTGACTAACTGTTTTGGCCTTGGACATGGTGGTTCAGATGTGGTCCTTCGGGGGCTTAATACACACATAGCCCATATGCACTGAGCTCATGGGCTTTCTTCTCTTGTCTAGGGTCTTTTTTTTTTTTGATGGTCATCTCACTAATGACCTTTGCCATTGGTTCAGCCTGCCCAAGACAAGTTAATTACCCATTCTTCTATGCAAACAATGAACCAATTCTTCTTTTCCTACCTCCCAGTCTCTGCCACACACTTAGTAGACCAGATGATTTTTAATCTTTTCATACTTGTGTATATTTTATAACTGCATCAGAGTCTTGCAGCTCAGTGCCATGTCTTGCAGCTCAGTGCCATGGTCTAGATGGACAATCTCAACATTAGCTTCATGCTTAGATGTTGGAGAGAGAGAGGCCGGCAGCCCTCCAGTAGCTGGAAATTACCAGCAGTAAGCAACAGGCCTCCTGAGGTACACTGGTCCTTACTTTCAAAAATGTTCTTTGTCTGTGATGAGGCCAGAAAGGACTAGGAATTCTCCAGGGAACCGAGTTCTGTTGGTAGCTGCTTCCTACCTTCAGCAAAGGTAGGCTACTCCACAGTTTCCCCAGAGAGCCCATTCCTCTGGACAGAGGTGTGCCTCCCAAGAACAGTTATAGGCTCACTGATGGTTGAGTGATGATGCTTCCTGGCTAGTGGAATCAGAGCTCGTGAAAACAGATGCTGTTCCACTGAATACAATCCGAAATAACCCATACAATTAGGAAAAAAAAAAGTTTAAGGATTGAACCTGCATGCTTTTCAATATATTATCCTGTAGATTCTTAAATGTGTGCTCACTCATGCCACACTGAGCAAAGGATTTCTTCCCCATTTTCTCCTTAACCTCTCTCACCAACTTCTTTCCTTTTCAAAGTATGATTTCTTTGTTTGTTTGATGGTGGCATGGAATATTGGCTTAGTTTGTTTTTATGAATAGCATTTCTTTGGGGGTCTGTGCCCAACCCTGCCTTCCTCCCAGCAGGAAGGAGCGTCCAGGACCTATAGGGTTCAGTGCATCTGTCGCCAGGACCAAGAGTCCCTGATAGGCAACTTGATGAGGGAGCCTCATGGCTTTCCTCTGCTGCTTTGGGGTGCAACTACCCCCCCCAAATCACTATAAGGTGCTAGGAAGAGAAAGGTCTAATGTACAAATTGGGCCTTTCTTCTGTCTTTGAATTTTTCCTTGGCCAAACAACCACATTCATTTCTACCATGTCTTTCTCCCAAAAGACTTTTAGATTTGAGACTCTAGCAACTTTTAAGGATCAGAAATTGGTGCAGGGGGAGCAGCATATTTCCCTTACAGAGTTTAAAAAAAAAAGGTTTTTAGACAAAATGTTTGGCCCAAAAGTTCACCCTTTTGGGACTTGGTGGCCAGTCATCTACCCTCATAGTGAACTTGAGGACAGGGATTCAGTCCTGCTGCCCTGCAGACTCAAGCACTCCCCAAGCCCAGCTCTCAGTGGGTGTGAGGGCTGCTTCTGCTACAGTTTAACATGTCACTGAAGAAGAAACTTGATGACAAGATTGCAAAGTACAAGCTTAGCTACACCTAAACCTGCAGAAAAGGAGACGACAGGGCCAGGACCGCAGAGTCCAACACACACCGCCCTTAGTGACACAAGTATGAAAGGATTAAGACCCACAAACACTTGCAAGACTGTGGCCCTCTGTAGGCATTTACATAGCCAGGTAGGATTTCTCTACTGCCTGAATTCATGCCTCAGGACAAGGACCCCTCTTCCTCCCACACTGAGCACCTGGTTCTGGGGTCTCACCGTTACAAGTTCCTCTACAGGAAAACCAGCTTTTTCCCCAGGCCAGTGAGGCTTGTGCTTGCCTCTCACTCTAAGCAATATGTGCGGGTTCTGATTGCCCTTCCTAGCTTGCTTGGCCCAGCAGCCTGTGGCACTGGAGTCTTCTGTTTGAAGTAGATCTTTACAGCGGCTCCCGTTTCCCTCTGTGCCCGGTGCTCTGTGAGCACCTCCTGCCTCACCTGCGTCCAGGGCTCACTTCTCTGCCACTTGCCGGCTCTCCTGTTATTTCCCACCTCGTGCTTTTCTTTTCAGCTGAACCTTATTCACAGTGAAATCAGTAATTTAGCCGGCTTTGAGGTGGAGGCCATAATCAATCCTACCAATGCTGACATTGACCTTAAAGATGACCTAGGTAATTGGGGATGGGGTTTGGCACCACCAGCTGTCAGATGAGAATTTATGGAACCCAGAATTTAGGCCTTTCATTTGCCTAGGCTTAAGCATGGTCAAGGCAAGTCCCCAATCCTTGATTGGCATTTGGTTGTAGACCTTAAATATTGACTCACTCTAGGCCACTCCAAGTGGAGACTGGGTTGTGACTGGCTACTTCTCCGGGATTGCAAATACATCACCATCTAAATTCTCTTCCATAATGATCAGACTGGCTGCTGGTTTCTTGGGAGGGATTTTAAAATGTGTTTTTTGTTTTTGGTTTTTTTTTGTTTTTTTTTTTTTTTGGTTATTAATAGCTTTCTTTCCTTTTCCTTTTTATTATTTTTCTTAAGCTGAAAATTGTCAGGTAACTGCAAAACAATAGTTTCTCCATTGAAGCTTTGCTTAGAATGACACTCGAAGTGTGTGAAGAAAAGCAAGCTGAATTTTATTTCGTGGAACATCCTTTATTCAGAAGCAGATTTACGAGCTCATGTCCTCTGCTCTGCTCCCCGTGTAGTGTGCGCCACTGAATGCCGCCTGTGTGCTGTGGCTGGAGGAGAGAATGGAAGGGATCTTTCCCTCTGAGTCCCCCCCCCCCCCAGCAGAGGTTCAGCTGAAAGCTCTCCTCTCTCCTCAGATGTCCCACCTCTGCGGTTTCATTCACGAGAGGAACTGTGAGCTCAAAGCATGATCAGTACCCTCCTGGGTACGGCCTTGCCAGGGCACATAGTTAGGGCCGTCCAGAACTGACCACAGGGTCTTCCTTGTGCCTTCTGCTCCCAGCTGCAGCTAGCTGCTTTAGCCCTAACCCGATGCGCTTCTTACCACTGGGCCCAGTCCCACTCTTGCAGACTGGAGCTCAGAAGTGCCCTGGCTGAGAATTGTTTTCAACCTGCTTTATTCAGATGCCATCTGAAAAACAAAAAGGCAGAAGCTGAAAATGGCAACAGTTTTGTCCAAAGTATGCGGAAAGGATTTACTGGGGAAAAAAAGCCCGGAAAAGTACTTCCTCCCATTCAGGGAAAAGATAGGCAACCACGTCCATGTATATGGGCTGGTTTCTTGGGGGGAGGCAAAAGTGGTAAATGCCAAAGCAAAAATCAAAGCCTCCAAGTTGTCTGCTACAGCCCAATGGAGAAACTCATTGTTGAGGTTGGCCTGACAGTCCACATGTTTCTGTAGCCTTCTCAAGTGGGTGCCAGCATTGTGCAGGCTTCTGCAGGGTGAAGGGGGGCATCCGTTGTCTTATTTATTTTAGTTTTTGGAAATGATCTCATATGTGTGTTTCTCTCTCTCTCTCTTTCTTTCTTTTTTTTTTCTTTTTTTGACTTGTCATTCAAATGTTTAATTTAAACATGTCACATTTGCTATCCCTCCTGTCCTCACTCCCATCCACATGTGCGCACACTGCGTGGACTGATTGCCCCTTGGGCTCATTTGTTGGAATCGACCAGGTAGGCCAGCCCTGCCATTGGGGCATTAGTAAATGTGCCTGTGCGTGGGTCTCGGTCCAACACAGTTGATCTACATTTGTTTACCTGTTATAGTTGCAAGTTGTTCAGGCTGACATTGCCTCGATCGACAGTGATGCTGTCGTTCACCCGACAAACACTGACTTCTACACCGGTGGTGAAGTAGGTAATGCCGAGCTGGGTGCTGCCGAGTGTGTGTGTGCATGGTCAGTCGGCCGCGCAGACAGCTTGATCCTCTGACAGCTATGCAGGCTGCATTCATTTCACACTTCCAGCCGTCCTGACCTTCCTGGGGCCTTCGTCCCTGGGTTGTGAACTGGAGAAGTACAGCTGGCCGTCAGCCAGTGCATCATGCAGCTGCCCCGTGGGCACTTCTGGTTTGGAAACTGGCTCAGCAGCAGCATTTCTTTCTGCACCACTCGAGGTACAGCTTTGATGGAGACTGGGTTCCCACAGGTTTCAGTTATAGGCAAGCAGAGCTGTTTCTGTGCCCTTATCAGAATAGATATGCAAACTCCTGCTCACAGGGTTGTGTGCCAACCCCACTTTTCTATGTCAGAAGCACATTCATTCTTGTGAATGGCCTCACAGCTCAGATACACAAAGGGCTCACCCTTTCTAAATGTGTTTCCACAGGTAGGGGTTAAGTCAGATTGGAGGTGTATTTAATAATTCTTGAACGGCACTTGAGAAGCACTGTGCTAGACACAGGAAGCACTTGGGTCTCCCCTGGCAGCTGGCACCTGTGGGTTCAGTTGCTCAGTATATGAGGCTGAAAGCATGCAGGGTGCAGATTCACTGTGTGGGATCAGGACTCAGCACTGCCCTGAGGTTATGTCCTGAGGAAGTATTCTCTATCTAGGAGGAACTTGGATTACTGATTGTAAGACCTGGCCAGGTCATGTAAGCTTCCATGCCTCATTTTCTCTACGTGGTAATGAGGATTATGAAGAAGAGCAGGCCGAGCACCCTCTGTGGTGTCTTGCTCCTGGATTGTGCTTGCTGGAGACCCCACTCTTACGTATATCTGTGATTTGTCATAGATGTGCTGGGCCTGAGCAGTAAGTATTCTGAATGTGGACCCAAAGGCTGCCTCACAGAGAATAATGGCATTCCTAGTCTGCTCCAAGTCCTGTAATCTTGAAGGGTGAGATGAGAAGTCCTGGAGGAAGACTCCCTAAGTCCTGGGTACTAGGTACACAGAGATAGGTTAGGACTGGATTGCCCAGCTTGGCTCCATGTCTCTAGCATAGCCTGTTCTCACACTTGCTTCAAACATTTTGATTTGGGCTGGTGATTCTCCTGAGAATTTTGGATTTCAGACATGCCAAATGAAGCCAGGCTGCAAACAGTTAAATCTCCTCCTAAGAAGGCAGTTTAAAGAAAGACGTTTCTTTCTCAACTCAGTAAAAACTTGATGGCAAGGAAGCACTTATTTGGAGAAAGTGAATAAAGGAATGGCACAGGTCTGGTCTTCTTAACTGGGAATGTCCTAGGCCTGCTCATCCTGTCATCTAAGGTATTGGATGCAGTGGAAACTGTGAAGACCCTGGGCAGTGTCTCACTCAGGCCCAGGGGACTGCTGGCTCTGTGGAAGACTCCTGCCAGCAGAACTGGCCATAGCGAAAGAGAAGGAAGTTTTGAGACAGGGTTGCAGTCCTCTAAGGAGTGACGTGCAGAGCAAGCTGTGGCTTCCCCAAACGGGGACTGGTCTCACTGGCTAGTGGCAGCCCTGACATTCTATCCCGACATACACAGAGATCAATATCCTCTGTGGGTCAGAAAGTGTGAGCAAGGTCATGGTACTATCCCCGTCAAAACTAGAGAAACCTCAGCAGGAGGAAAGTCTGCCAGGTGGGAACCCAGTCTTCCAAAGCCCACCTCTGCTCTCTGCCTAGAGATCCAGTCCAAATTAGTCCTGACCTCAGATACCTTGTTCAATCCCAAAACAATAATCATCTAGATTGGTGCCTCAATTGGTCCCAGCTCCCACTTTGATGTGAGAGAAAGGAAAAGAGGAAGCTAGGAAGAACCGGCTGCACTTTGCATTTTTGGTGTGAATTCCGAGTCCTGAGACTGCTGGAAGAAGGGATTGGAGTGCAGGAATGCTTAGCCCAGTGATTAACTTTACCCATCAAAAGTTCTTTCTAACAGTGAAATAGACCACAGGCTGAGCCTGACATTTGTCCAAGCCTAAATTTTTGCTTAGGCTGTTCTGAACACTGATCCTGATGCCTGCTTTCTAAGCATGAAATAATGTTCTTGTTCTCATGGGAGTAACACATGTTTATGCTTGGGGGCAAATCAGCCGATTGCTTTACGATTAACCCTGAGGTTGAACCTAAAAAGCAAGTGCCTTACATTAAGAGTGTTGACAATATGGTTAAAAATGGGCCTGTTTCTTGTTAAAAAGTACACGTGTGTCTACATGAACATGTGCATACATATGTGTGTGTAGGAGTCAAGTCCTGACTGGGTTGATTGCCTGTGACCTAGGGTTCAGTTTTTTAAGTTTGAGAAATGCATTAAGTGTATTTTTAGTTTGTAATTTCACTTCTAATTTAAGCAGTATTTAATTATAAGTAAAAATTTTAAAGTAAACATTCTTCCTAAGATAAAACATCTTTCATTACAAATCAGCCTATTTTCTTAGGAAATGTTTTATATCTTTAAAAGAATCAGTGATCTTCATAAGTGAAGTATTGACTTTATTTCCAAAATTGCTCAGTCCTCACCTAAGAGTAGACATGACAGAAAATGTGAGCCTTAGACAGGGGCCAAAGGAATAGCCCTTCCCTCTTCACACCTGAGACGGGTTAAAAGGAGGACTGGATTAATGAACTAATCGGTCTGTACCCCACACTCCTTTTCCTCAGCCTCATGGATATCTCAACTAAACCTCTCTTGAGGTCTCACATCTGGGCCGCATCTAATTTAAGTGGTAGAGTGGGGGCACGAGGCCCAGAGTGGTCCCCTGAGACACGTGGCACATTCAGTTGTCACTCTGAGGCTGCAGTTTTCTCTAAAATGGAGTAGCAGCAGGTGAAAGTCTTTGGAAATGACTTTTGAGCCACATAAAGTTCAGGGTGCTTTCAGGGAGGTAAAGGTACAAGAGCATTCTGAGCTCTTGAGGACAGACACAGGATAGCACCACAAGACTCTCAAGCCTGGTCCTGTCTTAGCTGAGGACTCCTTGGGAGCTGTGGACTGCTTGCTACTCCCTCCCATGCACCTTGGACTTCTGCAGTGACCGTGATGGTTCAGTCCCCGCCAGTAGGGTCTGTCTTACCTGAGACAGTGCCCTTTGCTTCCAGATACTTCCTGGGGTTAGTTCACATCCAAAGAACATGCATGGACACAAGACAGTTAGCTCTGATCTGGGCTGGTACTTTTCAATAGAACTTGACCAGCCCAGGTGGATCTTAAGGGGAGTATTTTCATCCTGTTCAAGGAAAAGGACTTTAAAAAATCACAAAACTGAGGAACCAGAGCTTAAGGAAGACTAGGACCCTCTGTTCAGATGAACCTGACAAGCTGCTGTTACCACAGTTGACATTGCTGCATGAGCTGTGGAACTCTTGAGTTTCATAGCACGTATCCTGGTTTCAGAAAGGCCCTTTTAAAGTTGGGTCCTCAGCAGCCAGCTACCTTCCCCCAAGCATTGTGCAGTACCAGTTCGTCTTTAAGCTCTGCTTCTGATGTTTCCTCCTTCCCTAAAGTAATTCTGAATCATTAAATTAAGAAAATATTGTCTAAGACCATTTTTTTCTTTCTTTTCTCTATTTATTTAATTCACAAATGACACCAAAGCTGCAAAATAGGAACTAAGCATGTAGTGCTGGCCCAAAGGTGTCAAATGGGAACACTTTCTCCTTGGCCTTCTTCCAGGAGCACTGGCTGCTGGATCAGAGGAACATGTGCTACTATTTCACGCACTTCCTTATTTGGGGCTTCTTCCTAAGATAGGCCCCTCCGAAGACTCACTGGAAGCTAGTGCCGCCTGGTCTCTCATGCCAGTGGGAATTATGCAGGCCAGCCATGTTTGCCAAGAACAGCATCCTCCTTCATATCTCTAGTGTTCCCACCTCAGTCACCCCAAGAGAGGGGCAGAAAAAGAATCCAGAGAGAACTGTAGTATCTAGTGGCCCCTGGCTAAGAGCAAATTCTTTCTAGATTTCCACTCTGACCAGCTAAGGCGTAGATCCTATTTTGCAGCTTTGTGAAAGTGTAGCTGCTCAGACCACTTAAAGTGTGTAATCAAGTGACCTGTTGAGTGTCTATGTGCCACAGACAGGTGGCACTGACCCTGCCCTGCCCTTGCCTAGGAAACACACTGGAGAAGAAGGGTGGAAAGGAGTTTGTAGAAGCTGTTCTGGAACTTCGGAAAAAGAACGGGCCCTTGGAAGTAGCTGGAGGTAAGGTGGGAAGGGCCCTGTGTTCATCCGGTGTGGCTTGCACGGTGCTAGGGAGGGACTGAGAGCTTCCAGCAGCACCACTGTGCCTGCGAGGTGGAAGACCTGCGAGCATGACCTCTTCGAACGCTCATTCATGTCAGCAGCTGAAGGCTCAGGAAAACCACCTTCATATTCAAAAATTATTCAGTAGCTCCTGTCTGGTGTCTCCATCTCCAACACATAGGAATTACAGAAGCCAAGTCTGACAGATCTGAGAGCGGGGAACAATGGAGAGTGAGCCTGAGCCACCTGCAAATGTGCTGGCAAGTCACCTTCAGCCAGCTGTGCTCTTAATGGGAAACATAAACACCCGTTTCTCATGTGCCATAACCACCACTCCTGGAGAGGGAAGAAAAAGGCTGGGGATGCCCGTGGGGGGCGTGCTGAAATCTGGAAGTAGGACTCAAGTTTGGGGATCTTAGGACCTTAGCAGGTTTGAAGAACAGGGCTTCCTGAGTCCATCAAAGGGGAGTCTATGCACTGCATGGAGACAGACCATCCCCTTTCTCATTTCAGACTCTTCCATTGTTCTTACTCTGCAACCCTGGATGTCTGTTTGGTTAAGGCCTCTGCATTGAAAGGAAATCTTGACTAAGTGTGGACATTAGTAATTATATATACATGTCTACCTGCATCCTGGGTCACATAGCAGTGAAATATGAACTTTGATCTGTGTCATACCTCTTCTGTTCTCCTGTAATGGGCACCATGGGAAAAACTCTGGGCAGTCAGTCTCACCTCTGGCCAGCCACAGACAGAGATAGGCACAGGGGTTACTCACCACACCTATACATGCTCCCATTGTAGGCCCACCAGTGACTCTTGGCACATGGTAGGCTCTGATGCGAGGCAGCCTGGCCCAACCAGAGCTATGACTTTGGGAAGGCTGTTAGATTTAAAATGGTTCAGATTATTCTTGCTTGTTTTAATAACATTTTTTTTTTGGTCTTGATTCTAAGCTATTAGGGTTTTGTTGTTGTTACCCAAGCTGGTCTCAAACCCTGGACCCTTTGTCTTGGCCTCACTTGAGTGCTGGGATTATACCTGGCTCAGGAGAGCAAAAGCTGCCCCTTCGCAGAGCTAATCTGTTAGTGTTTTAGTCTAGCCCGTTCCCACTCAGTTCAGTGCTAACTTCAAATGCTTCTAACCAGAGGGCTCAGGGCAGCTCTTTAGCTCAGAGCATATGAACCTAGCCTATGTTAATAGACCATGAGACCCTACAGAGTGTCCTTAACAATGCCCCTGGGTCAATGCAGATTACTCAACAAAACGAGTTTTGACACTCAAGCAAACCAAGAACTTGAATGTCTTCCTGCAGCAGCTCCTGATGTGCACTGGCTCAGAGCTGCTCCAGGAGACAGGCAGGCTGGTTACACAGCTCATACGTGTGGCATAAGTGAGGCTGTGCCCTCAGAGTTCACAGAGAGGAGACCATCATGGAGATGTGTGTCTGAAGACCGGTCCCTCCTCCAGAAAGGGAAGGGTTGTGTCCTAAAGAATCGGTGTTGTTTTGTCACTGTGGACAAGGATCAGGTCACACAGCCAGGCTGCTGCTGCTTCAACCTGTGAGGACATTAGAAGTCTGTCATGGTTGCTCACAGGCATGCTTTAGAACTGATGTGTAAGTCCCCACACCATGCTCCTGAGGCAGAGGGACTTACCGACTTTACAGCTCCTGGTAGCAATGAGTTGAATGCCACTGTTCGAGTGTGAAGGTGTCTCAAGAGAGGAGCCATAGCAGAGGCAGCTGCAGTCTCCCTTGGACGCAGGCCCACAGAGGGAATCGCTCTGGAGCAGGAGAGCAGGTGTGGGTTTGGCCTCTTGTGACATGTTCTTCTTCTTGTCCGTTTCAGCCGCTGTTAGCGCAGGCCATGGCCTGCCCGCCAAGTTTGTGATTCACTGTAATAGCCCAGTCTGGGGTGCAGACAAGTGTGAAGAACTTCTGGAAAAGACGGTGAAAAACTGCTTGGCTCTAGCTGATGACAGGAAGCTGAAATCCATTGCCTTCCCATCCATTGGCAGCGGCAGGTATGGGCACAGGAGTACAACCATGCCAGTCATGGTATATTTTCTGCAATCATGGCCCCTAAGTATATAGCTGTCACTTGATGCAAGGTCTGCTGAGGCTGCCTCCAAGTCTTGCTTCCGCTAGAAGCACTGTCAAAAGAATGCCCAGGTAACAGTGGTGTGCTGGGGCTAGAGAGTTTGCTAGGCTATTACAAACATATCCTGCTCTTCCAGGGTACCAGTTCCCAGCACGTTTACAACTGCCTGAAACTCAAGCTCTTGGCCTCTGCAGGTGCAACTGTATGCAGGTAGCATATGCAGATATACATATACTTACATTTTTAAAAATATGGTGTGGTGAAGAAAGGTTAGAAAGATCTAAAACTCTGTGACTGACAGCAAGTGTCACCACAGAGGAATGGACAGACAGACAGACCTCCTAGGGTCTCAAGGGCACCAAGACTGAGATGGATTCAAACAGGAGAGGGGATGCAGGGAGAGGGAAGGACCTTCCCAGCACGAACCTGGACCTATGTGACAGTGCAGCCTTGGCTTGTCATACAGACATTTGGGAAGAGCCCTTGTCGTAGTGTCCTACTGCTGTAAAGATACACCATGACCATAGCAACCCATAAAGGAAGACTGGCTTACAGTTCAGAGGTTCAGTCCATTGTTACCATGGTGGGAAGCATGGTGGCATGCAGGCAGCCATGGTGCTGGAGAGGTAGCTCAGAGTTCTTCATCTGAGTCAACAGGGCAGCAGGAAGAGAGAGAGCCCTGGACTTGACTTAAGCTTGTGAAACCTCAAAGCCCACCTCCAGTGATGCGCCTCCTCCAATAAGGCCACACCTCCTAACAGTGCCACTCCTTCTGAGCCTATGGGGGGCATTTTTATTCATACCACCACATTTAACTCCCTGGCCTCCATAGGCTTGAGGCCACATAATACAGAAATGCATTCGGTCCAGCTTCAAAAGTCCCTGTAGTCTGTCAACCCCAATCCTGTTTACACGTCTCTTCTGAGGAGACTCTTGGTAATCTCTTAACTGTAATCCCCTATAACATCAAAATCAAAAAGCAGATCACATACTTTTAACATGAAACAGTACAGGTTATACATTACCAACCCAGAAAGGAGGAGAGGGAGCATGGGGAGGAGATACTGAATCAATGCAAGACCAAAATCTAGCAGGGCAAACTCCGAACCCTGCATCTCTCAAGTCTGACATTAAAGCACCCTTCAGAGCCCCAGCTCTTTTTAGCTTTCTTACTGTAGTACACTCCTTTCAGGGGCTGGTTCCACTCCCTGTCAGCAGCTTTCTTAAAGAGGTATCCCACAACTTTGGTATCTCCAAAGGCAATCCAGATGTTACCTTTACAGCTCTTTACAGCTTCACACAGTGGCCTCTTGAGGCCTCCATTCAGGGATACTCCTGACACATGCCTGGCCTCCTCAGCCATATAGGGAGGAGGGAGGTGGGTATAAGGTGGTGCTGAATGTAAATATCAAGACAAGCACTCAGAGCCAGGCTCTGCCCATCCCCTGCTCATCCTGTAGCCCCGGTGAACTTAGGAGACCTCCTCTCAATGAGACAGAGGGCAGGACTGGGCCAGTATAGTCCTTCTGTCACTGAGCACGGAGGTCGGACTTAGCTGTAAACCATTCCTCAGCCGATCAAGTCCTGGCTCCACCATGTACCAGCTGACTAATGGAGTAGAAACAAACTCTCACCCTGAAAAATCGGCACAGAAATTCCTGTTGCAGCATCTCAAGGCTGTTTGGGAAGGAAAGGTTCTTGAAGTGAGAGGCTTTGAGAGCTCCATTATGGAGGGGGCAGGGCTGCCTCAGAACATCAGACACTGCTACCAGCCTTGGAGGGCTCGGGGCCAGCTGTGAAGACAGTGAAGGCACTTCACAGGTGCTAGCTTTCAGGACCTCAAGAAGCTCAACCTGGTGTCTGTACTGGCAAATAGTATGGTTCAGATGGGGCACCTGCCTTCCCTAGGAAACCCATCCCAGTTTGGAGGCAGGATGGGATAAGGGCAGTGCCTAGCTGGGCCCTGTATCGTGCTGTGCTAACCTTCCCGGTAGCCTCTGCCCTGCGAGTTACCGGCAGCTCTTGCCAAATGTCCCCTTCCACCGTCACAAAAACTGTGGAGGGCAGAGGCCCTGCTCCTTTCGGGGGCAGCAATGAGATCTCACACCTTAAGTGACTCCACCGTGCTCAGTCTCTGGCTGTTGCTCCTGTTCCTCTGGAGCCTTTCTTTGGTGCTTGTACTTCGATAGCAGCTGGAGCCCATTCCAGCCATCCCTCCCGGGCCAGGAGCTGGGGCAGATGCCCTCTGTCTTCCCAGCCTGCAGTGTTGTTCACACAGGTAGTTTTTCTTGGACCTCTGGATAAAGGAAGGACCAAAGCTAGGCCCTACAGTATAGACGAGCTGGAAGGACTCTGAGCCGAAGAGGATGAAAACTTACACCTTGTATGTCTGCAGCTCACTCACACCTGCCGGCGCCTGCCAAAGTAGGAGTTCAGCCCAGAGAGCTGGGAGTCCCTGGGAAGTGCAGTGGTTGGCTGTGTCCGCTGAGTGTGCTGGCTGACCTGTAATGCCAGCTCTTAGAAGAATGGAAAGTATTTGCTGCAAGTTTAAGACCTGCCTGGCATAGTGTGAGACCCTGCCCAATGCCCTCTGCAGAGACAAGTGCCTAGTCATGCCACACAACCATAGGATGTGTTATGGGTACCAGGACCCCTCCCAAAGTAGATTCAAGATCTTTATTATTTTCCCATTTTAACAGTGCTTCTGGATCAGAGCTTAAACAACCATACATATTGCTTCTACTTCCCATAGAAGGTCTTGTCTTTGGCATTTTACTGTGCTGTGTGACCTCTGGTAAATGAATCAATCTCTCTGTTCTGGGCCTTCCTTAATAAGCAAGGCCATGGGGTCTACCCTTCTTCACAGATGGTTCTGAGACTCAGTTAATTAATGCTTCGGATGCGCTTTGATCTGCCCTGATGAAAGGTGCTTCTGAAGAGCAAGGCAATAGCAACCTTTATTGGAGGTAATAATTTCACGCTCTTTCATATGGCTATTGGGAAATTCTTAATTGAAGCATAAAAGTAATTCTCATAAAAGAACATCTGTTATTACAAACTTATTTACATTTTTCATGGAGTAAAAGTTTTTAAAAATAATCAATGGGAAGCTTTTAAAGGGCGGAATGCCAAAGGCAGCACATGTGCCGGCTTCCCTGGCCACATCTGTCAGGCAGACCTCGTCACACAGCCATGCAGACAGCTGCCCTTGCTTTCATGGGGGAAAGAATGGGATTATATCAGGCCAGCCAATAAGTCACAGGGGTTAAGGGGAATAAAATGGCTGGTTTGTGGCATCCAGTGTCTCCGGCAGAGAAGTCAGACATAGTGACATGCTGGGGATCACCTCCCAGAGAGGCTAGGGATGGCCCCCAGAGGCACTGGTATGTTCCTGCCATGTTCTGGCTTTGACTGGGGCCAATGGAGACCCCATTCTTGTAACCCTGGTGTTGGTCACACCTTGCACTGTTAGACTTGTGAAAGGGACCCCTCTTGGCAGCCACAGTGACTCGCTATTGTGGGGGGGGGCTTGCCCTACCCCTCAGATTTATGAGCATAGAAGAAAAACTTCTCATGCTTTTCAAATGCCATTTATGGGTATTCACAGAGCCCAGGCACTGCTAGCCACTTTATCTCTACTGTTAAATCCTTGCAAAGGTCAAAGAGTGAACTTAGGTTAAGCCATGCACTGGGGTCACACAGCTCTTCCTTGGCAGACCTAGAGTTTGTTGTTAGGCCCTGGACCCTCTGCATGCTGATATGTGTTCTGCCAACATGCCCACTGTGTATAGATTTTTCTGGGAAGTGTGGCGTACTTCAGCATTGCCTGAACTGCCAAAGCACAGCAGTGTCCTGTACCCAGATATGGTTTTATAAAGAAAGGAGACCAGAGCCCCCGTGAAGATCCCTGCCTGGCCTTGTAGAAATTGCACATGAGCTGTTTGGAAGGCTGGGAGAAAGAGGCTGCTCCCCTGCTGGCTTCTAGCTGTGCAGAGGAGCTGCCATCATCCTCTGCACACCTTGGTTTCTCTGCAAGAAGTAGCTTGGGGCAGCATCAGGCCACTCAGAAGCCACAGAAAATGTGGGGACATGGGAAAGTCCTGAGGATAGCAGCATGCCACAATAAACCTAATCCTAGCAGAAGTGACTATATAGGTGGCAGTCATGTTCCCACATTACCCAGAGCTCCCCACTTCTCCCTCCAGAACACCTGTCTGGTCTCCTCCATATCTGGGATGTGGCTGCTGACTTAGATTTTTCTTGAGTCTTCAGCTGGCTGCCCCTCACAATGGCCCTTATACCCCTGGAGGTGATGAGGCATAGTGATGTATCCACTCAGTCCAGGGGAGCTGGAACCTGTCCCCAGATCTGGCCCTTCTGAACCTAGCTTTCCTTGTACCCAAGCATCCCGTGTCTACCTGACCTGACAGAGCCCTTGCTGACATCCCTTTGCATTGGCCTGGGGAGACTGGAGCCCAGTGTGGAAAAGGGTGCTTCAGACACAGCAGGAGTGACCCAAGGGAAACTCACATGGCTCTAATGTATGCTAGACAATGCCCAAAGTGGTAGAGCAGGGGTCAAGCCCTACATGAGGAACTTGAGGTACTATAAACCCAAGCCATGGGTGAAAGCAAGGAAGTCTGGGAGGGGATCACAGGTGGCCTTAGTAGCATCGTCTCATCCTCATCACACCTGAGAAAAGCTGTGTTCACATCCTGCCCAAGAGCAGCTGAAGCCTGACTCTACTTCCACAGTGGAAGTCCTGAACCATCTAAAGTCTGTGAGCTCACCCAAATTAGAGAAGGCAGAGACCTCAAAAGACTGGAGTGGCCTTTCAGGTGGGAACCGAGGCAGTACCTATACCAAGGAGCCCATGCTGTTCGTACCAACAGTCCTCCAGAACAACTGGGAACTGTACACTAGTGGTTAGTTCTCTGGCAGGCTAAGGCCAGCATTGTTTACAAGTGCTTACAGTGACTATGATACCAACAGTAGTCATCCGGTCATAGCTGTCAGAGTCTGGGTTGGTATTCCACCACCGGAGCCCTTAGGATGATCCTGGGAGATCAGTTATCTCTAGTGGGGACCTGGGCCACACCTTAATGCTTAACACACATTATCTTGTCCTGCCCTCTGCCTTCACAGAGCTGGACAAGTCACAGGCACAGGAATCATTGTGTAGACAAGAAATCTGCAGCTCTCAGCTGCCCTGCCTCCCCTGGGGTCAGGGCATATAGTCAGGTCACGGATGTGCTGTGTGAGGGGCTAGCCAAGGCATCGTGTGGCTACAGCTGCCCTCACCTTTGGCAGGGATGGTGCGAAGTGTCAACATCTCACACATCTTTGTCGCCTGTGCCAGCCACACAAGGAAAATGCCTACCTTGCTACTGCTTCCTGATGTCTCTCCATAGGCTCAGCAGGGCCACTACTTCAGAGCATAACTTCCTAGGACAAATATGTTCATGTTCACCCAACAGCAGGGCATGCTGGGGTAGATGCTGCTGGTGTAAACCTCTACAGGTTTCCTGCCCTGGTGCCTGCATGTAGAGAGAGCATGATTTCCAAAGAGTGGCCGCAGACCTGAGGGAGGGGAAGCTCCAGGTGGATTGCAGCCGGGAGTACATGACTACATGTCCATGATGCTGGCAAGTTCAGACTTAGGACAGGAAAGGAACCTTCCTACAGCAATAGTTAAACATACCCCTTTTAAGGGTCACAGGAGAGCACTAGACAGCACTTGAGGGTCTGCCAGTAAACACTGAACCAGTGAGGAGTGGTCAGCAGTGGGCCCAGGAGACTGACCTTGCAGTCAGATAGAGGCTGGGACGGACCTCACCATGCATCTACATCACAGCGCTCTCAGGCAGAGCTAAGGTTCGAGCTGGAAGCTAGGCACACTAGCTGGCCAAGCACACAGCTCGGGAATTGTTGGGGGCAGTTCATCAGAGCCCCCTCCCCCCAGCCCTGCTTTCCTGAGCAGCTGTGCAGAGACAGGCGGGCCTCCTTCCCTGGCTGAGCATGGCCTGGGCCTCCCCATGCAGAGAATGGCTCCTCCAGCGCTCAGCTTCCATCTGTCCAGATTGTGCCCATGGGCTGAAGCCGGTCCCTTCCAGCAACCCTCTCTCTGTTCTCTGGGCTTGAGTACAGGCTACAGCAGGACACAGGGACACTCGGAAGGTAGTTGTGGCCTGAACTGTTGGAATGACTTCTCCATAACCGAAGGTCAAATTTACCTCCTCCAGCATACTATCTGTGCTCCTCCGTCTCTAAGGAAGTCATGGCCCCTGTGCCCCGCTGGCCTTTGGATCTGAGGCACCGGTGTGGGTATCTCACTATATAGCCCTTATTTCTGTCCAGTCTCTGCCATCCTCCAGCCTATCTAGACCATCAGGGCCACTCTGGGAAAAAACCAGACTGTCTCTCTCTGGAGCTCTGAGCTGTGCTGTGTGTAGAGGGTCCCTGAGCCTTTTCATGCCTCACTGTTTCCCACATGCTTGGAAAATGCCCTGAGGTGACACTTTACCCTCTAAGAATGAGCTGCATTCCTGAAGAAGTATGTGAGACTGCCTAGGTCTTCTTGGTGATAGCAGGTCACAAAAGAGTGTGCCCCCGCCATGGCCATGTAACGCCTTGAGCACTTGGAACTGTGGAGAACGTGGCTCCCCAGGTGGTTCGGTGTCCTAGGCACACACTCTTATTCCACTTAGCAGTGTGTCCCCACCTAGAGAGGACCAGCCTACATAGCAGGCAGGCTAAGGACAGTAGAATGCAGTGAGCAGAATCGTGGCTGTGAAAGCTGTTGGAAGCATTGGGTCATTTCCACCAGGCCAGACCAGCCCCATGCACTGCAGCTCCTAGAGGCGCATGTACAGCATTGGCCAGGACAGCCCCAGTACATGTGGACCATCAGGGCTGAGCTTCCAGGCCCCGAGTTCATATTCTGTTTAAGCTTCGTATGACATCATCGGTGGGGCCCCACCTCAGTGTTAGAATACTGACTTGGAGACTTCAGTGATAGCCTGAGTCTACTTGGCCCAGAGTGCGGCTCTGCATGTAGTGGCTGCCCTGCCCTTTGCTGTAACACTAGCTATACAGTTTGGAGATGGTCTCTGGACCAACAACCCTTGCTGCCATGACACCCAGTGAGTGCCATACATCTGGAAGCCAGAGCTACTCGGAGACGCCCTCCCTCATGATGGGCTGACATTGACAGGGAGCCTCAGCAGTGGGGCTCTAATGCTGGTTCCAAGGACAATGGAAAACAGAAGAGAAGCGTATGCACCTTGACCACTTCATGCACATTCAGCATTCCTACTGCTTACTAGCCACCTTCTAGAATGTTCCCTGGGTCCTGCCTCCCTATTCACATTCCTCTGGTGCCCATGGATGGCTGGTTATTGCCTGTCTTGTGGGTGGATGGTTCTGTCTGGATGGTGATCTACAATAGCCTTACTTTTGGTCTGGAATGAGCAGCGTAAGCATGCAGTAAGCAGGAGTAGACGACACAATGAGCAGCAGGCAGAAAACATCAGACCAGGTACTTACAGCATCCAGTAGGAATCTAGAAGCCCAACAGAGAGGACGAGCAAGTAGTAGGAGTTCATAGTAGGCAGCATATTAACGCCAAACGGGTCAGCAGTGGTGTGCTGAGGAGCCCCACCAAGAGAGTTCCGAGCAGTGTCATGGGTGAACTGCTGGCTTCTCGTTCCCACCACAGGCACTTTTATAGCACGGGATAACAGTAACCTTGGTTAAAAATAGGTTGCCTTCTGGTTTTGTACTCAATATTTCTGTCTTTAATGTCATTGGGTGTTCACTCCTCTTCCTCCTCACGTTAAAGCAAGTCTTCCTCAAGGAGTCTTGGAGGACACCTGAGATGACCATGGTCTGAACCAAGAGAGGTCACATGCTGGTCAAGAGTTCATTCCCCAATGCACACAGTACATGACAGCTCCTTACTTATCCCACAGGGCTGTCTTACACTCCCTGTATGACCTTGCAGGGGAAGCCTGAGATGGGCTCACTGTGGATGCCCTGAATGCTGACCACTGTGTTCTGGCCTGCAGGAATGGGTTCCCGAAGCAGACAGCCGCGCAGCTCATCCTGAAGGCCATCTCCAGTTACTTTGTATCCACTATGTCGTCCTCCATCAAAACCGTGTACTTCGTGCTGTTTGACAGCGAGAGCATCGGCATCTATGTCCAGGAAATGGCCAAGCTCGATGCCAACTAGGCCAGTGACCCCTGGAGCCAGCAGACCGTGTTCCCTGCCTCCAACTGGAAAGAAGAAAAAAAAAAAAAAAAAAAAAAAAAACCCTTTGCTCTTACTGGGAGGAGGGACTCTTCGTTTTCAATTTCGCTCATCTAGGGAAAATAAGGTTTTTGTTTCCAGTCTGATTGTTTTGGGCCTTCTAAAAATGTTTTCTGTTAGCACTGATAGTCAGCATTGACCTTGTTGAGCACTGCGTTCCAGACCGTGTTTGACTTAGTTAAACTAGGGGGTTTTTAGAGTTTTACTTTAAAGGAATCCTGACTGACGCAGAGCAGTGTCAGGACAGTCCCTCTCCTGCCACAGCCACAGGAAGCCCTGTTGTAACGTGTGTTGTGGTGCTTTACTGTACCCCAGTGGCGTTCTTTTTACTATAATGTTTTATTTCCCCTCAAAGAAATCATAAAATTTGCAACAGACCTAACTTTTGTTTACTTTTTGTCTTAATGATAGATTTGAAAATGAAACATGTTAAAGACAGAACTGAATCTGTTGTCCTTAATTATATTTGCAATTTGAAATTTGTGTGAATTGATTTAGTAAAATGTTAAACTGTTGTGACTGGCCTGCCTTGAATTATTGTGCCTGTGAGCCCCAGGATGTGGGTCTCCCTAGGCAACCTAAACCTGGAAGGCTCCTCCATAGTCCCTGTATCTTGGCCAGAAGGTTGGACATCTGCTCGCCTTAGAAGTGTGTGGAGAATTCATGTAGAAAGCTTCAAATCTCCTGAGTATGGCTGGGGTGTCTGCCCCATTTCACAGTGAATGACAGGAGTGTACCCAAAGCTACACAGGTGGCAAGTGGCAAGTTCAGAGATCATGGCCGTGGACTCGGCCAACCCCCTCCTACCTTCCTGACCCATTGTACCTGGGCTCTGAGGATAGAACTGAAGCCTTAAGCTGGTTTGCATTTGGTCACAGCCCTGAAGGAGGGTTCCTAGCAAGAGAGTCCCCAAAGACATTCTGCCACTGCCAAGGTCCCAGGATGGACCACCACTCAAGGGAGTGAAACACAAGACACTTTCTGCCTCATGGGCACTTGTGACTTAATTTGCCTAAAAGCACATTTCTTTTGGAAGTGTCTTTCTAGAAGAGCAGGTAGGACCATGTGAATATGAAGCACCCTACAAAGCATGGCTGTACAGAAAAGATACCTCTCTTCTGCCAGCTGTGGTGACACATGCCTTTAATCCCAGTGTGGAGGGGGCTCTGTGAATAAGAGGCTAGCCAGGACTGTACAGGCTGTGTTTCAAAATCAAAGGGGAGTCTCACAGTCTAAGCTGTAGACACATCACTTCCTACTCAGTCCTTGCTAGGTTTAGGTCATCTTGACTCTTGATTAGAATGGGGCTTAGTTTGGCACTGATTTCCCAAGGGTATGTAACTTAAAACAAAAACTTGACTTTCTAAAGGAGCTGCTCCATTGAAGAACGTCTCTCCTACGTGTAGCCACTGCAAGGGCATTAGTAGCAACTGCTATGGTTGGCTGGTGGTTTTGGCATTTGCTGTGTGCCAGGCATTGTGGTGAGTCCTTCATAGCAACATTGCACATGCTCCTTGCTATCACTGTCTACCCACTAAGGCAGGTCTGCTGCTAGCCACCTCCCAGATGGGAACACGGGCTGAGGGAGGCCCTGTTTAGTGACAAGATGCTTCCTGTGCACAGACCCTGACACTGATCCCGCTAACAGTCCACCTGGCCTTGGTGGTCCTTCTAACTCAGAGAATGAAACCTCTTAGGCTCATACTGAAATGTCCAGAAGGAGCCAAGGTTTAAATGGCTTCTTTGAGACTTGGATTTGCTATACCAAGACGCAATGTGGCGTTTTTGAAGACCCTCCACTAGATGTCGCCCAAAGGATTGGGAAGGGACAAGAGAAAAGAACAGGCAGTTTTTGTTCTTCATGACAACAGCACAAAAGAATTCATTGCATTTAGCAGGGTTTGCATTTAGATGATCCTAAATGATTCTAAATTTTGAACATTCAGTGTATACAGTTCCTGGGATTGTGTACACTAAAGAAACTTCAGGGAAACGGAGGGGAAGGTCTAGCCTAGCTACCTGAGATTCCTATCATCTGTAAACCAGATATTTGGTTTCTAAAAATGGTTAAAATGTGCTCTGTCACTAGCCTCCTGTTTGAAGGTGGGCATGGTTAGAGACCTGCAGCTTTTAAGAAATGCATCTGTTAGGGCTGAAGTGATGGCTCAGCTTACAAGCAAAAATATAAGAAATGTATCTACAAGGAACCTCTTAAAACACATATCTGCCTACACTCAGAAAAACAAGCTTCAGGTAGTAGAGTGTGCGTATACATTACTGTGTGGAGACACGTGCAGGCACTGACAGTTGCCTGCTGCCCAGGGCATCCTGCTACAAGCCAGTAAGTGACAGCAAATGCCATAGAGTCACCATCTCTATCCAGACTTCGGCGCCATATACACTATCATGTTTACTTATGACAGGGTCCCTTACTGAACCCAGAGCTAGGCTGGCAGCCATCAAGCTGGTGTCTGACCTTCCTGCCTCTGCTGCATCACAGCACTGGTGTCATAGCCTCATGAAGCCACACGTGGAATTTTTATTAATTTTTGTGGGTGCTGCAGATTTGAACTCAGGTCCTAATGTTTCCACAGCAAGTTCTCTTCCCTACTGAGACATCTCAACCCCCTCCCCTGACTTGTTTCTGAAGCGCAACCCTTGCCCTTGGCGATGGGGCTCCATCCTGAATAAATTCATGGTTTCCTCAGCAACCTCTTCATGAGCCTTCAGATGACCCTTGGGATCTAATAGATTCCAGCCCTAGCAGTAGTATTTCCTCAGCACATCCCTTCTCTGCTCCTCATGACAGGCCTGTGAGGCAATAACAATCTCTACAGGTGCGGGGAAATAGAGGTGAAGCATATTCCCTCCCACAAGACCACATGGCTAAAAGGGGAGCTAGGATTTGAGCCCAGCTTTGCCCGACTGTACCAGAGTTTCTCTGGCTGGACTCCCCTTTGCTATCAGCCCATTATTTTGCTCTGCACTTAAGGCAGGGCTTCCTGTCCATTTGTAGGACCTGGACGGTCAATCAGCCATGGGACAGTAAACAACCTATTACATTAAGGGTGAATCAAAATGTGTACTGAAGGAACGGGAGAGATGCTCAGTGGTCAAGAACACTGGATATTCTAAAGGACCCAGGTTTCATTCGCAGCATCTACATGGAGGCTCTTGACTGTCCATAATTCCCATTCCAGGAGTTCCAACACCCTCTGGCCTCTTTCAGTACCAGGCACACGTGGTGCACAGACAACTGCATGCAGAACACCCATATATATAAAAATCAAACTTCAAAATGTGTATTTAATCAAGCTAGTGCTTGACATGGATTTACTGCATCCTTTCTATGATGGAGGCTCTGCTGGGTGGCCTGTCACACGGACAAATCAGGCAGTGCCTCTGTCCAGCAATGAGCTTGGAGGAGTGAGCTTTGGTTTCCATTGTGGGAAGCTTAAGAGAGTTTCTTGGGACATGAACCTCACCCTAGACTTGGTAGGAAAGTTGGAATCTCCCAGGCAGGAGAGTAAAGTGGAGCACGGGGCTCCGTCAGCTTCAGGCAGGAGGTACCCTGAGCCCCTTTGCCGAGGACCCAGGCCTATATCTCACTCTCACTCAGGGCGGCCGCTCCTCCTCTGCACCTAGGCTCAGCATTTGACAAATTCCTTTTCATTCAGGGTCAGGTAGATATTAGGTCACAGCTGCCACCATTCCTGACAGACAAATCAGTTTATAGTAAAGAAGGGAATGAGGTTCACTCAGAGCCTACACCTGCTGGTCCCAGGGCTCCTAGGCCGTCCTGGGCTGTCTGCTCAGCCTTTCTTAGAGGGTGGAGCCCTTCTGAGAAAGCTTCTCCATTCCTTGTCATTCAGGCTGCTTGACAGTCACCCTGGGGTCCTGGAGGTAAAGCCTGGCCCACATCCTCATTAGCAACCGTGATATTTAATTTTCCCTGAGGCATAGCTGGCCAACTTTATCTTAGAAGCTGGCCTTGAGGCCACCTTGCAGGGGGAGGGGGACAGTCTGTCTGAGGGTGCCGGGGCAGGAGGGGGGCCTGACACTCACTCCCCAATGAGAAGAAAGGGACAGGTTCAATGGCAAGGGGTGGGGCCACCTTTTCTTGGGCTTTTCTTCTACTTACAACTTGACCTGTCATGTTTGCTTCGGGGGCCCTCATATCAAAATCATATCACATGACCCTCCCAACAGGTGAGGCAATACACTGCTCATTAATCCCAGGCCCCGACACCCCCTGCACTCTTGGCAAAGGCATGTAAATAGACTGGCCTCTCCCTGACCCCTGGAAACCAAGCCAGCAGGGGCTGTACTGTCAACTCAGGAACTGTTTCAGAAACACTGCTTCCCTCCACACAAAACATTTGCTTCTTCTGCCTCCACTACAGCGACCGCATCCTATGCCCATGGCACACACACATGCCTACACATAGAAGGTTCCATAGCCTTCTGTTTGGTCAAGGACAGAATTGAGGGACATACAAATAACCATTTTTAGAGCTAGAGTAGAAGCAGTGGCAGCTAGCTTCTACCAAACAGCAACACTTCCTGAGGTGCCGTCCTGGACCTGTTTTGCTCTGTGAAGTGGCCACAGCTGAAGATTTGCCATCAGAACCCCTTCAAGAACTTTAACCAAGTTTCCTGAAAGTCTAAACTATGGCTGGTTCCCAGCCCATTGCAGCCATGCATTATGATGATTCCCATGCACCTGATGTCAACCTGGATATGTTCAAGTGTATACACACAGTAGGTCTATGTCCTGGCCAAGAGGTGCCCTGACTGCCTTCCTGAGCAAAGGAGGGAAGCTGCCCCATGTCAGAGGTCAAAAGGGATCACTTGGCTTCAGGTTTATATCTGTACTGTTGAGGGTGGGGGAGCACATGGTACCAGAATAACGTTCTCTAAATCTTGAGTCTAGCATAGTACTGATCCAGTACAGAGTAGTACAGCTTAGAACACACAGAAAACAGGAAGCCAGTGTACCTTGCTGGGAGGGGCCTCAAAGCCCTGAGCCCTTGGGCAGATGACTTATCTCAGCACCATTAGATGATATGTTGTCCCCCACATACTCCCAACACACTATAAAAGCTTAACTAACAGGCAAGAAATACACTTCCTGTAGACCCTAGCTAGTGGTACATCCCCCAGCTGACCATCCTGGCTTGCCCAGGCCAGACCCCAGCTGAGATACTCGGGAACATCTGCCTGTGTGCCCCTGCCCAAGCTGCCTGGGAAACTTAATATTTCTGTACTTTGAAACAACAAGGCTTCTTGAGCTTAAGAGAATAAATTAGAGTTGAGTTCAAGAAGGCTCAGCTGTGGCAGATGGGCAAATTGATTTGCTTCCCAGCTGGGAGATTAAATTCCACTGCCCAAAAAAACCAGCAGCAGGGTAATGAGCTGTCAATCAAATGGCGCAAGGCAAGGCCCTTCGCATAATTGAAACCCAGCAGCTCCTCATTAGGTCCCACAGAGGTCTTGGCTATGAGGTCTCACCTTGAGGTCTTCTGGTTACATACACTAAAGGAAACACCACAGGGACACGTGCCATGTGAACTTGAGAAACTTTCACTCACTCACTCACTGTTTGTCCACTGGTCCTAAGAGTGCTCTAAAAGTTAAGGGCAGGCCAGTCCAGACGGATGAGAGTTGCTGACAATTCCGTTAGCATCACATCCAAGGGACATCATTTTCCAAAGGCCTTTCTGGCACTCTCTTCTGCCTCCTAGCGTGTCTCCATCATATGCCATCATGCTCTCTTGGTCTCTTCCAGCACACAGCACACATATACACACACTGTCATGAAGTCCTCACAGGGTCCCAAGACATAGTCAGTATCTGTTATGGATGAAATAAACTGAGGCCATAGAAGTAGGGTGCTGCCTTCACCTGATGCGTACCAAAGAAAAAGGCTGGATCTCTCCCCAGACCTCTCCCTATGCACCACTCTGTGCCCAACCTGACTGCAGAGAGGCCGCATGTCTTGCTCATGCAGCCTTTTGCACCATCTCTTTCAGTAATACCACCTTTGCTCACTTACGCCCTGCAGGTCTCACTCCTTGGACATTCCCTGCATCCTCCAGGACTGCCTGCCTGCTGGAAGGATGCCTTCTCTCAGTCCACCCTGCACAGTCACTGGCTGCAGCACCGTGCCTGCCGGCTGCTCTGTTCCTATGTAGCGCCTCCTCCACTGGACTCTTGACTGTGTCTATGTGTACAGTCCCTGACTCCTGTGGACCTTGCCTGTTACTAGGCTCTGGGGACACAATACTGAATAAAACCAGGAGTCTTTGCCCCCCATGAAGACATGGCCCTGCACATGACATACCCTCCATGCCTTGCCCAAAGTGCCCAAGCATGACTGGGCTGTGTGAATCACTGCCAGTGTGCAAAGGCCAAGCAGTGGGCATGCATACAGTCTACCTCAGAGAAAGTCAGGGCATCTTGGGTGAATGTAGATTCCCTTGGGCTTATACTTGTTAGCATGTAAACATTGCCCTAGCAGGTCCATGTGTGGCCACGCCCTAGTCCTCAGAACACGCATGCCTCAGGGCCTGTCTACATAGTCACCCTTTAAAGAGACACAACACATGGCAAAGATCCCTTTTCCACCCCTCTCCCTTTTTCTCTCTCTCTTTTCTCTCTCTTCCCCTCCCCCACCCGTTCCCTGGATCTCCAGACCCCAATAAACTTAACATGGCCTCCTGGCAGCCTGTCAATGTGTACTATCCTTCCGCGTGCAAAATACTAACAGTACTTAAGGACCTTCGTGACACTCCAGCCCATGGTGTTGTGTTGGAGGCTAGCTAGCCTCTCTGGCCATAGTGTGTGTGTGCTGCAGCCTCTGGTGCTCTTGACCTGGCCTCAGATTTGTAAAGGATGTGAGTGCAGGCCTTACAGGGAGGATGATGGGGGGGGGGAATGCTTAGAGAAAGGACTTGGCATTGTGGCAACAGAGAGCCTTTGCTCATGTGCCAATGGCTAGGTAGATACATTTTACAGGTTAAGGCGCTGGCCTCAGAGAGCTGTCCATGCTGACCACTTGCAGCCTATCCTGGTGATTGTATGCATGTTTGGTCGGGAGGCTCCTCATAGGTCACCCTGTGACAGGAGGGTTCAGCCCTACAGCTTGCTCCACAGTACCATAGCCTGGCTCCTAGTATTGGTTTTTGTTTGTTTGCTTTCTGTTTCTATGTTTGTTTTCTCATTTAAAAGAGGGGCCTGTGACCCTCAGCATAGCAAGGCTGCCCAGGTAGGTCTCCATGTGCTCCTGGAAGGAAACGTGTCCCACCTCTTCCTCCCTGATGGTCACACCACCGAGCACTGTCACCATGGCAGTAGGACCTTTGAGAGCCCACCACAGGACCCAGTCAATTGCCACTTCTGTTCTTAGGTTGAAAACATCATCAACAGCACAGAAACTGCACTGTGTGAACACTGTGTGTAGACAGAGGAGCTCACAGACCACACCACATCCTAACAATTCTGCATGCCATTTCTTATATCCCTGTTTTCTAGGTAATACATTGGATCAGAGAGATAAAATGATTTGTGCGGGTCAAATTAGAACAGGGACCTGGTCTAACAAGGATTCAAGACAGGAATGACAAATTCTGAAGTCAGCCCTTATTTGTTCTGGGACAATACCTTCTATAGGCCTTGAAGAGCTGGGATCCCATTTTACAGATGGAGATAAATGAGGAAAAGGTGAGCCCAATACCATGTCTGAAGCTGCAATGTTAGTGAATAAGCAGTGCGGTCTTCATGCTCTGGGTCTCACGGGTAGAGAAAGACAGGATACTCCAACAGAGAGAGCTCAGGCTGACAAGGACTGCCCCTGTACTCTGCTCCTCCTCAGGTTGAGGTTCTGGCCGGGGCCTTCCCGTAATTAGTAGACTCTTGTTAAGACCCAGTCGCGCCACACTTGGGCCAGCACTTGTTTTTGTTCCCATGTGGAGGCCCTCGCAGGAAGGCCAGACCCATGTGCGCAGCCCCATAAATCCAGTCGGCGTCGCTCATTACAACGTTCCACTTCAGGACTCCGCCAGCCTCAGCCTGCGAGGGCTTCTCAGGCCATAGGGCCTCCCAGCAGTCAGGCCCAACTCTCTGTGCTGCTCACAGCCTCAGACATGAGCTCATCCAGCACGCAGCGTGTGAGGAAGTGGCCGGGCGGCACTCTGGAAACACGGGGACAATGTGCCTATTAAGGCCCTTTCAGCTCCCGCCCCACAGAGGAGGACCACCCCACTCTGTACACTGTGCAACTCAGAGTTGTGCTCTGAGAAGCCAGAGATGTACCCAGGGGTGTGGCCTGGGCTCTCAGCAAGTCATAGGGTGTCACTGAGAGTCAGGGATAACACAGTGGCAGAAAACACAGCTCAGAAATGGAAAGCCTCCAAGGCTGTCCTGACTCTCGGAAGATTGGTCCACTCTGCAAGTCATTCAGTGCCTCAAAGCCATCATTGCCATGGCTACAAACAAGAAGCTCTTCCCACCTTAGCCACCCCTAGCCAGGGGACACTTCAATAAGCAGGTGATAGGATGAGGACGTATGTCTCCTTGCTGTGGAGTCTGTGAAGGTCAAGGGACTCAGAGAAGCCTTGAGTAAGAGGGACACTGTCCTATGGCCTGTGACCTCCAGTCCCTTTGTCCTGCCTTTGCTGCTGCGGAGGCCTGGCTGGTCTTCCAGTTTGTACTCTGAGGAACTCCTAGGACAGTGAAGACCTAAGCCACCACCGTGTGATCTTGTGAAAAGTCACCTGCCTCTTGTGTAGGGCTGGTAGCACAGTGCTAGTCACAAAGTAAGAATTGCTTTCATTCCTGAATCACCACGTAGGGTAGAGACGGCATGCTGGTAGGGCTCACACCCAGACTAGCCAGGTTTGGGGAGCAGCTATCTCACCCATGTGGTTACTCCAATCATGGGCTAATTAGGAGCCACCTTTAGTGTATGAGGCTGAAGGAACCGAAGAAGCCTTTGGAGGCTTCTCCATGTGGCACTGCCATGGCTTAGAGCAGCCAAGCAATGTCCAGCTTGAAAGGAACATTCTAGATAGTATTGGCTCTTACGGCAGACACTAATCACCTGTGGTTAAATTTAAACTAAGATTTTAAAAAGTCACTAATTTATTTTCTCACCCACACTAGCCACATTTCAAGTATGTGATGGCCACATATAGTCAGTGGGCACCATGGTTTGATGGCACTAAGAATAGATATTTCTAGTATGACAGTTATACTGAGCAGCTCGATTCTAGAACACCAAGTCCAAGGAACCAATCAGAATAATGTCCTGAGTTTTCTGTGTCGTTAGGTTTAGAATATGGAACAAATGTCCCAGTTAGGTCATTTCCATGAACAAATGATGCTGAGCCACTAAACAACCGCGAGACTCGGAGAACAGTAAAAATAACAGTACTCACACAATCAACACTACTGTGTTCCAGGGACACAGAAATGCCTGACATCTGCCATCATGCTGAACTCCTGAAAAGGATTTTCTTGTTAGTGACATACCTCCACTGTCCAGACCCAGAAAGGCCACAGGACCCAGGTGCAGTGGCCAAGCCGGGCCTGGCTGCAAAGCTGGTCTGTCAGCAGGAGTTCTGAGTGGATTTGCACAAGGAATAGTGTGGATATGCTTTCTTCTCTGCCTTATTCTGCTCCTCTGGGAGCCAAGGTCCCTTAAGTGTGGTTACCATTCATGCCTTAGAGCTGTGAGGGAGCCACTCTGAGCCAATGCTCACCCAGCTCCCAAGAGAACCCGTTCCTCTGCAGTCTGCCTGGGTCAGTCAGGTGAACTGAGCTTTCTGCTACACGCTCTTCAGAGTCAGGTTCACGGCATAATTGTTGGGAGATGCCTAGAGCATGTGTCTGAGGTTAGGGACTGTCTGTATGTTTGGGTTTCGAGCTGCAGCCAGGGCCCACAGCAGGGAAGAAGGCGGGACACAGAACAAGCCAGACTCTCTAAAAGCCCAGAACCTCAATTTATTAGCCATCCTTGGCTGTTTGTTGAGTGTTACTCACTGGCCTCAGGACCACGTAGTCCTGAGGAGATTGTCAGTGGCCAGTTCTCTGGGCCACAGAAACCCCCTCCCCGCTCTAGTGCCCCTGACTGTCTCCTGTGACAATAGCCCTCAGAGAAATGTTACCAACCTCCATACTGCCTTGGGGCTTGACCTTGAACTGGGCTGCCAAAGATCCATTTCCTCAGACAAGGCACCACGTGCCACCTGTGGCTCCTGAAGCCAAATGAGAAGCCCTCCTTTCCATTCTAGACCCCTCAGAGCCCCTGGTCACTGTCATGCCCAGGGACCCAAGTCACCGGCAGGATGATTGCCCAGACCTGTCACTCTCATAGAGGACATTTCCTCTGCAAAAGACCCCAGCTTACTGAGCAACTCAGGACTGATAGCCCTGTAATGGGTTCAGGAAATAGTCCTGGACCACAGAACTCCCACTCACACCCAGGGGTCACCAAGGACTCACCAGAAACAGCCTGCCAGCCTCAGGGCAGCCTCCCAGCTGGGCTCCTCTGGTCACTGGCATGAACCCATTGTGATGGAAAGGCCCAGGCATGCTCCCAGGCTCTGGCCTAAATCAGCATGCTGGAATAACCCCACAGCAGAGAGAGAGAGAGGGCAGAGGGAGGCACAGCACCTCCCTGAGGCCTCACCCTACATTTGTCTTGCGGAAACCCTAGGACTCCGGTTTAAGAGCCTTTTTATAGACTCCTATAAAGGAGAAAGTGAACTTTTAACATGTTTGCACTCTACTAAGTCAATACACATAAAAAGGATAACAGCTGAGCTTCCTCGACCCACTCACAGCCCAGCCGGCCAAGGGCAGTAGGTGCCATCAGTTCCTGTGGGCAGCTCAAGGCTGCTCTTTGTCACCACAGGCTGGAAGATGGCTGGTACTGTGGCCACTGATGAAGCTGGAGGCCCTGCCTTGGCTGGGCTAAGGGGGTGGGAGAACTGGGTGGTTCCTGCCCTCACTCAGCAAGACGCACTGCTCCCCCACCCCATGCATGGCTTTCATGGCTTAAAGATGGAGAGGGGGGAAAGCAGGAAGCCGTAAAGTTTTACTGGGAATTCTCCACCATCCTCCTTTGGCCCCGACACGCACGCTGCCCTTCCATTTAAAGACAGCTTCCTTTTTGCTTTGAACTTACCCCTTAAATCTAAGCAGCCCTGTGCTCGCCCTTCAGATTGGGGGTCTCCCCCTCCTCAGATGCTTGCCTACCTGCTTGGGAGGAGCAGAGAGACTGCTTGGGGACACTGCTCACCTTGGGGCAGTCCTGGAGGATGCAACCTGCCTGTCTGGCAGCCATTGGAGTCCAGGGAATCAGGGTTTGATGCCTGAGACCTCAGGGGTAGGGCTGTAGATCTTAGTGCAGATCTATCCACTGATCTGTCCTAGGCAGCTCCCATGTGCAAGTCACAGGAATGATGGGCCTCAGTGCTATCGTGTCAGTGGTCAGGCTTGGCTTCTAGCTCTATGCTCTACTAACTGGGATTTGGGGTATATTACCTAGTTTCTCTGACTCTATAAAAAATGCAATACTACTGTACACAGAGACACACATGGGCACTGTGAAATAGATGTCAAGATTAAATGGCATGATAGATGTGCCTGGAATGGAATGAGCCCCCTGTAAATGGTAGCTCAGAGCACCAACACCTCTCTAAGGAAGCGCTATGGTTTGGATCTCATTCTCCAAAGGTCCACACACTGAGGGCTCCCCCAGCATGGAGCTATTGTTAGAAGACAGTAATAGTAAGGGGTCGGCCTCAGGGGGAAGTCTTTGGGTCACTGGGGGATAAGCTCTACTAGTTTGGTCTCTTCCTCTTTTTTGGCTTCCCGGTGTCCCCTGTGAGTGAGGGTTGTGCTCCACTGTGAGGAGCAGCCTCACACAGGCACAAAAGCGATGGAACCAGCAAACACAGGCTGAAGCCTCCAGAGCTGCCAGCCAAAATAAAGCCTCCTTGTTCTTCCGTCAGCTGCCACAGACATTGGTTACATGAAGCTAGGCAAAGGCTCCCAGGCTTGAGAAGGAATGAGGAGGTGAGGGGTGATTTAGTGCCACTTCTCCTGAGGAGGCGGGGTCACTATGATGTTCTTAAGGGCTTGGGGGATTCGATCTAACACATGACTACTTTTTCATCTGCTGCAGAAGATGAACATCTTCTAACATAGGTAGTCAGCTACAGGCTTCCTAGAGGCCAGAGCATCGAAAACTGTCTGACTAGGGAGGGCTGGGGTGGTAGGCATCCCAGACACGGCCACAAAGCACCCCTCTTGTCAGCTGGCATCTCTCTGCTACATCCTGAAAACTCTGAGAAGTTGGTATCTCTTTTCAGATTCGAAGAATTATCTGCTGTCTAGGCATTATGATGCTTCACAATTCTTTGTGAAATTTATATAATAGGGTAATCTGTGAAACTGTTTCTGAATGGAGTAAAACCCATTCATGTTAGTCATATAAAAAGGCTGGGATAGAGATTAGAGATAGCCCAGTCAGTTAAGTTCTTACCCTTTGAGCATTAAGGAGCGAGTTTCAATTCTCACCATCTATGAAAAATCCTGTACAGTGGCATACTTTTCCACCCCAGGGCAGGTGGAGGCAGGTGGATCACAGGAGTTCACTGTCCAGGCAGTCCAGCCAATCAGCAGGCAGGTGGAAAGCAATAAAGTAATACATCTGATGTTGACCTCTGGCTTCCACACACATATATGCAAGTGTGTATGTATACATCCAACATACAAGAAAAAAATTAAAGAGGCTGGGTCCAGTTCCAAATCAGTGTACAAGTCAGATGTAAATGGAGTCAGAGACTATCCGGGGAAAAGGAAGCGAAACAGAGATGCAGAGGACAGAGCAATGTTTGCAACCTATGCCAGGGAGGCAGGTGTCTTCTGAGTCCCTCTGCTTTCAGCCCCCTCCTGATAACAGCCCTGAAGTTATAACCCCTGAAAGCTGAGTAAATTATAATAAGAATATGATATTTGAAGAGTAAGAAGTAGGAAAGTGGACCCCGAGTTAGAAAGAAGAGGAATGGATATGACCAAAATATACATTATACATATGTATGAAAATACCCAAAGAACTAATAAAATACCATATATATGTATGTGTGTGTGTATATATATATATATATGATGTGACTGTCTTTCTGTATGCTATGAAAATGCTTTATTATGGATAATAAAGGAACTGTTTTGACCTGTAGCAAAGCAGCATAGAGGCAGGTAGGAAATCCAAACATAGATAAAGGAGAAGACAACGCCAAGAAAGCAAGCTGTGAAGAAACACAGATAAGCCACGAGCCATGTGACAAGACATAGACCAGTAGAAATGGGTTAAGTTGAAATAGTTAGCAAGTAATGAGTCTGAGCCATAAGCCAAACCATTTGTAATTAATATAAGCCTTTTTTTGGAATTATTTGGGCTAAGCGGCTGCAGGTCTAGACCTCAGAGCAAATGAGCCAGAAACTTCAGGACACACACACACACACAGAGAGAGAGAGAGAGAGAGAGAGAGAGAGAGTCCAAGCTTCAGCCTGGATGGGCTCCCTCTCTAGGATTATACATGGATACCAATACACTGTTTATTGAAGACAGCTGCCAGGCAAGGCAGCTTTGTGGGTATTATACTCTCAAGACCTTGGGGGCTCCAATCTGGCCTCTTAATGACATGAGTGTCCAGGATTCAAGAGGAAGGGACAATTTTTGAAAATATCAGCTAATTCTCTTGGCCAAAGAGGACCAGATCACTTACCTCTTAGCCTAGCTTCCTACCACAGGGCCTGGCACAGATGGATTCACAGGGAGCAGGATGCTCTTTAAGCCCATCTGATTGAGGATGAGAAAGGCAAGCAGAACCTCCTTAGTTTACATCAGCTGTGCTTTGGGGGGAAAAGGAAAAACAAAACTGCCACTCCGTACTGCAGGCTTGTTTCTGAGCCTGTCCTAGAGGCGCATGCCCTGGCTGTCATTTCCAAGAGAACACTCAGCCCAAGCCCAAACCAGATCTCCCAAGAGAAGGCACACTTGATTCTGTTCAAGCTCCCCAACCCCTTCTTTCTATTGGAACAGCCTTTGAAAGTAGATACAACAAAATCTCCTGCTTTCTCCATGGTTGGCCAAGGCTACTCTAAGGAGAATGAATGGCCAACACAGATAACATGAAAAATGAGACAAGAAACTTAAATCTCAGTTACAGGATGTTGAGTATCTATTTGTGTGTGGGTAGTGGAACAAACTTCATAGTGTAATTTCCTAGCCCAGAGTCATTTGTCCTAAGCCCAAGGTCATCACAGGGAAAGTGTTATCCACTGATAGTTGTTCCAGGACTTTACCCCTGAAGGCACCTTGCTCCCAGGCCCTGAGAAGGCTGGACAGGCAGAGGTTAGGGTCTCATGATGTCTGGACTCATGAACAAATGGAGAAATTCTGGCTATGTGTAACTGACCAGTGAAGAGACAGTGTGGGTCTCCAAACTGAGGGCTAGGTCTGGAAACAAGGCTGAGGTGATTTCTCAGCTCATCAACAAGTATGGTTTACTAATTTCTATTCAGAAAACCATCTGGTGTCTCCCTGGATGGCACTTCTTGAGTCCCCTCTTAAGTGGGCACTTATGAACAATCTGCCCTGCACATAGTTTAGCCATTCCATTCATGACCACTCAGCAGCATCTGAGTCATGTGTGACCTAGGAATGCCACTTCACACATAACCTGTAGACTGTGGTGCAGGAGAAATGGGTTCCGGAAGATGCCAGATGCCCCCTGACCAAGTAAGATGCTGGTTTGTAATGTGGTATCCAATCTTCTTTGTTCAGGACATTTCAGAGGACAAGATAGACCCAGAGTCCCTAAAGAGCCAGGATGTTTTACATCTGGAAAGCCCAGTTCTGCTCCTCACAGAACATCCTCAGAGCCAGGACAAACCCATCAGCAGGGCATTTGAGCCACTGCAGACAGAGACAATGAATGAGTTGAGACAGGACCAGTACAACACTGCTGGCCATAGAGTGGTCAGCCTCAGTCAGCATCAGTGTCAGCAGAGGCAGAGCCATTGTGTCTATAGAAAGAAACCTTAAAAAAAAAAAAAGCAAAAATACAGTTTGGGACCTTTCAGAGCATGGCCCAACTGCCACATGAATGAGTAGGTCCTAGATTATTACACACAGCAGAGACCAACATGTCATAACAGGCAAATATATATTTAAATTTTAAACGTCCAACAGTTTAAATTCACTTTGCTCAACTAGTGACCATATCAGCTTTGAACAGACTTACCTCATCTGTAACTCCTTGCATGTGACCAGTCAGCATTCTACAACAGAAGCTGGCTTTTCTACCTCCGCTTTATACTAGCATAGCATGAGGGACTGGCTGCTAGTTAGTGGTTCTTAACCCATCACCATAACAGCACATTCTGATGCTCAGATGTTCCAGGGAGAAACTCTTTAAGTCACTCAAGTTTCCTCTTTACAAGACCTCATCCATCTTTAGGGTCTTCCTTCACTCCTGCAATAATGAGATGCTGCAGGCTCATTTCAGACTGTTCCTGCCCAGCCTTGGAGCCAGTGCTTATCTATCTATCTATCTATCTATCTATCTATCATCTATCTATCCATCCATCCACTCATCCACCCATCCATCCATCCACCCACCAACCCATCCATCCATCTAACCATCTACCTATCCACCCATCCATCTCGTGTGTGTGTGTGTGTGTGTGTGTGTGTGTGTGTGTGTGTGTGTGTGTGAATGTGGAGGCCAGAGGGCAATATCAGGCATTTTCCTTTAATGCTCTCAACTTTATTTATTATCTGTTTGCTTGTTTATTTATTGGTATTCAGAGACAGTCTTACTACCACATCACTACTACGTAGACCAGGCTGCCACACAGATCAAGCTACCTCTGTCTCCTGAGTGCTGGGATCAAAGGTGAGCACCAGGTTTCAAGGCAGAATCTTTCTAACTACAGCTCTCTGATTCAGCAAGCCTGATCAGCGAGCTTTGGGCCGCTCCTGCTCTGCCTCCCAGTCCTAGGATTACTGAGAAGCACTGGACCTAGCTTTTCACATGGGTGCTAATGATCCAATTTCAGGTCCCCATGCTTGCATGGCAAGCACGTCATCTCCCTGCTCCAGATTCTTAAATGCATGAGCATGCTGCCCCACACAGCCACCTACTGCCTGGCCTTGTTATGGGGTGAGATCACTCACATGCAGCGGTCCCAGTATCCCTAACGCCATGAATTATACAATTATTTTTGTAGCTACTTCGTTAACTGTAATTTTGCTACTGTTGTATGCCATAATGTAAATATCTGTGTTTTCAGACAATCTTAGGTGATCCCTGTGAAAGGGTCTTTTGACCACCCACAAGGATTTGTGGCCCACAGGTTGAGAACCAATTTTTTAAAGCCCAAGTGAGTTATGAATTGCTTACTATGAAATTAACAAACTTGAAAATTGTAAGTGAATACACTGAGCTGTGCAGACTTTCCCTCAAGTTAGCCCATATGTTCTTCCTGGGGTCACAGATTCCCTTACTGTCTCGGTGAACCTGCATTTGTAGGAAATCACACATACAGGACACTGTATACCAGCTCTGCTTTAGGTTTGACTCAATTCATGCAGTATGTTTTCAAAGTTCATCCATATTGTGACACGTTTAACCCTTCACTTTTTACTGTGACATCACACTGTGCTTAATGAATGCCAAGCTTCATTTATCCATCAATCAGCTGATGGACACTTGGGTTATCATCACTTGGTAGCTATATAACATATATATATTACATATTATATATATATGCTATGAACAATCATGTACAAGCCTTTGCAAAGTAAACATTCTTGTTTATCTTGGGTAATGTGGTTGGCGATATAACAGGCACATTGGCTAATCTTAAGAAAGCAAAATGGTCTGGATTGTTTTATATTATGCCCATCCCATGTTCTAATCCTCAGGACCTGTAAACATCATACTCTTTGGGAAGGAGGAATTAAGATCTCCATAGACTAGAGGTTACTAATCAGCTGCCTGCAAGGAAGTGAGATCATCTGGATTATCTGGGGGAGATCCAGTTAGTCACAAGGACCCTTAAGGAAGCACAAAGAGCAAGGCAGTGTGATGGGACACAAGGGACCCTCCACCCACCAGCCTGGCTTTGAGGTTGGAAATGGTGGCCAGGAGCCAAAGGACTCAAGGCGGCCTTTAGAAGCTGGTGAAGAAATTAAAAATCTCTTCCCTGAAGCCTCAGAAAGGGACGTAGCCTGCTCACTCACATTTGATCTAAGAAGCCTTAGGATTTCCCAGGTCCCAGCTGTAAGATAATACATTTTTATTGCCTTAAGCCTCCCTCTCTGTGATTTGTTATAGTGAAAAAGAAGAAACCAGCACAGGTAGGTATCTAAGGGTGGATGTTGTGTTAGACTGTAACTTTAGGTTTAACTTTTTCAGAAATAAACTTTTTAAAGTGGCTGTACGATTCTTACCAGAAAGGTGTGAGTTCAGTTTCTTCTAGAGCCTTCTAGAGACAATTATGTTTTGTTTTGTTAGTTTTATTATTGACTTTTGGAGAAAAGAAGTTTCCAAACTTCTCACTCTACCACCCCAGGGCAAAAGCCGAGTTATTGAGAAAGGGAAGATTCAAAAGGGCAAATGTTTCTTATTGTTTTACAGGCAATATTGGAAAGTGAAAGATTCTGGGTTCCATCTCCATCTGGTGCTTTGGGGTAAATTTTCTCCCTTTCTCTGTTTATTCTCCATACCATAGTGTTAACCCCAGGATTTGCTTGCTAGTCATGTGCTGGAGATATGACAGTAGGTGCTGACGCTGTCAACTTTCTGTATAACGGTCATGATGAGCAGATCAGAGAAAACAGACTAACTTCTACCAGCTCTCACCCACCAAAGCAGACAGAGGATGGAGGACTGATCGATTACAAACTGTTGGGTTCTTGAAAATTGTAAACCCTGGTCTTATTTGAATGTGTACTAATTTTCATCTATATTATTTTTACAAGATGAGCTTTGTTATGATCCTATCATACATGTATATAATGTACTTAACTCATATTTATCCTCATGACTCTCTCTTATTCCTCTTTCCCCAAACCTTTACCCTAAAAGGTACACTTTTACATTCATGTTTTTTCCTTCCCTGCCACCTAGAGTCACATGTGACATCTGTCTCTGAGTGCAGTTTATTTTATTTAACATGGTAACTTTTTTTTAAACTTCTTTATTTTTATTTATTTGCCTTGGTGTTTGCCTGGAACTGAGAACTGGAACTACAGACAGTTGTGAGCCACCTTGTGGGTGCTGGGAATTGAACCTGGGTCCCCTGGAAGAGCAGTCAGTGCTCTTAACCGCTGAGCCATCTCTCCAGCCCAACAAGGTAACTTTTAATTCTGTCTAGTGTCATCAACAGTATGATTTTTTCCTTGTTATGAAAGAAGAGTTCCCCATTGTGTAGATATCCCACATTTTTCATTGAAGGACATGGACTGATTCCCTCGCTTGGCTATTGTGTGGAGGGTTTCTATAAGTATATGTACGTCTCTATCTGGTACATGACTGATTTATTTAGAAATATACCTGGGTCATGTGGTATTTCTAGTTTTTGAAGAATGTTTATATTGGTTTCTGTAGTGCCTGGACTAGTTTACAATCCAACTAATAGAGTAGAAATGACCCTTCCCCATCATGCACCCTAACATTTGTTATTACTCTCTTTATATCCTCCCTGGCTGACATAGAACGCCAGCCTGCCTTGGATACACATTTTCCTCACAGCTAAAGACACCAAGCAAGTCTTTCATGTATGAATGAGCCACGTGTACTTCTTATGAAAAGCAAGTGTTCAGCTCATTTGCCCGTTCATTCTCAGGGTATTTGTTCATTGAGAGCTTGACGTTTGAAGTTCCTTATATGTTTTGGATATCAATCCTCTGCCAGACAATGAAATTTCCTCTTGTTCTAGAGGCCGCCTCTCTTCTGTTGTTTCTATTTGAACTGGTTGCAATCCTGCTTGTTCTGGCTTGCTGTTACTTCCTGAGCCCCTAGAGTCTCAGAGAGTCATTGTCTGTGCCTGTATCTCCAAAAGCTAAGTGCTGAATTCCACAAATCACACCTTGCCAGGGAAAGCCACAGGCCACCATCTTTCTCCATCAGGATAGGTAGGACTATAGACTTAGCCAGTCTTCAAAGCATCCCAGTAGGAGATGGATTGAGAATCAGACTACGCTGAAGACTAAAAAACTGGGGCCACAGTTGCCATGGCTCTATAGAAAGAAAGCAATGAAACTGCTGATAATATTTTATTGGGTTTATTTTGTGTGAATATGTATGTACATGCTCATGTGTGTGCAGGTGTTCATGCATCTATGTAGATGTGCATGCATGTTGGAGGCTTGAGGCAAGCCCCAGGGACTCCTTGTCTCGGCCACTCCTGTGTTGTGATTACAAGCATGTGTTCTCATGCCCAGCTTTTTATGTGGGTGCTAGAGATTTGAACTCAGGTCCTCCTGCTTACAAGCACTTTCCCAACAGCCATCTCCCCAACCCTCCAAACCCTGTTTCCTTTTACAGTCAACATCACTGGTTCTCACCCACAGGCTTGGTTCCCACCTGCCTTCACCCACTGACCCTGGAAAGGTCATGGTCCATCTAATCCAGAGACATTACTAAGGTGTTCAGCAGCCATAGCACATACAGATTTCATTACCCTACTGTTCACTCTGCTGGGCACAGCCATGTGTGGCTTAGTAAAGAGTCGATTCTTCATCACAGAGAGAAAGCCATGCTTAGACTGAATTGGCATCTGTTTGAGCCCAGTGGTATCTTTAATGCTTCTGTAAAACTGGAAATGAGTCAAAGCATCCAAGGCCAACATTTTCTTGTCTCCTGCCCCCAGCAGGGAAGGCCTTGCCTTTGGATTTTTCCCAAAGCTCCTGTCCTCTATCTTGCCAAGGCAAACCCTTCCTGAGGGGTGACCTCCTACCACATTCCCACCAAGTCAGAAAAGTCTTCAGCAGCCTCATAGCTCAAGGCCTTTACTTTACTCCATTCCACCATGAAGAAGCAGAAATGTGAGGTGGGCTGACTTGCCTGTCATACAACTGGCAGGTAAACCAGGTCTTTTTCAAAAAAATATTTATTTTATTTTATTTCATTTGCATTGGTTTTTGCCTGTATGTATATCTGTATTAGGGCAGCAGATCCCTTGGAACTAGAGTTATAGATAGTTGTGAACTGTCATGTGGGTTCTGGGACCTGTGTCCTTTCAAAATACAGTTGGTGCTCTCAACCACTGAGCCATCTCTCCAGCCCCTGAACCTAGATATTAAACCCGGTTCACTGGAACCTAAGACTCTTCGAATGCCTCATTCCTCTGCACATCAGCCTTTACAATGGAGAGCCCCCCAGCCTGGCCTTCCTCTGCACCACCTGACACATACTACACACATGTCTGCGCCATACAAGGGGAGGAGCGTGCAGAACCAGCGTGCAGAATCAGGCAGCCCCTGCCCACCAACACTAATTCTCTGAGGCCTTCAAACCCAAGGTGCCATTGATATGGAAGTCACTGCTACTGAAAAGCAAGGAGGTTATTCTGTATGGTCTGGGGTGCTGCTACCCTGGAGACTATAATCCACTAAATGGGCCACACCTGTTCTCTTGAGCCAAGCCTGTAAATTCTTCAGAGGGCACGGCAGGGGAAAGAGGACATGAAAGAACACAAGAGCAATCTGAAGTCACCCCAGACCCTATTTCAAACCCAACATGAGTAGCCATGTATGTCTGTTTGTCTGTCTGTCTCATGACCCCCTTTTTTTCTTCCCCTAGGTTTTACAAAGTTGAGTGAGAGTACCCAGATGATACCCCCCCAAGGCCCCAGCTTTGTTGCAAACAGTGGGGAAAGCAAGCCCCTCTCCAGCTCAGAGCTCTCTGGCCATAGCAGTACCTCAAGCAGAGCATCATTCCTGCATGTCTCCAGGACACCAGGAGAGTTAGGATGTGTGTCCTGATGATGACATCAGAAAACCAGAGAGGGCATGCACTGTCTTCTGTAATCACAGAATGAGATCCCTAGGGGGTACATGGCAATCAGGGCTGCTCCCAACATTCCTCAGGGCCAGGCAAGACAGGGAGGCTGAGAAAGGGAGCAGACAAATACCCCAACCCCATTTTAGAAGGACAGCCAACCTCATTTGTTCATTTCTTCCTCTGTAGCCTACTCCGTGACAGCAGCCAGGTAGAAATTAGTGACTAGCATTTGTTGTGAGATATTTAATTACACTGTGCCAAGATATGTCACTGTGATTGTATAAAGCTAAATGGCCAATAGCTAGGCAGTATAGCAATGACTTCTGGGCAGAGAGCACCCTGGGAGGAAGAAAGGTGGAGTCACCAGCTGGATGCATGCAGGGAAGAGGTAAAGGCCATGAGCCACGTGGTAACACGGAGACGAATAGAATCAGGCTAATTTAAGTTCTAAGAGCCAGTTAGAAACAAGCCTCTACCGAGGCTGAGCTTTCATAGTTAACAAGAAGTCTCTGTGTCATGATTTGGAGGCTGATGGCCCAGAGAAAGGCTGACTACAGCATTCCACAGTTTACAAATTCATTGAATGCAACTTCTCTTTGGCGACCCTCCTGACATCAGAACAGGGTTGATATTCTGCCCATTTCACAGATGAGAACACTGATGTCAGGAATGGCTTGCCCTGAACAAGTCATGCTAAAGCTGAGAATGGAGGTCTGTAGATGGACCACACATGCCATCTAGAGACCTAGGTCCTCTTATGACAAGGTAGGTGTGCTAATGGGCAACATATTGGAAATATTTCATGGCCACATAGATCTACAGCCCCAGTACTCTGAGAGCCAAGACAGAAGGATCATGAGTTCAATGTCAGCCTGACTCAAAACAAGCACCAGAAGAAGCGTGGATCTCCTGTATGCACTGCAGTGTGTCAGTGGTCAATGGGCCCCTCCCAGCCTATCTCTCAGCCCTGTAACAATATTGCCATCCCCTTCCAGCTGTGGTGCTTCACTGTGTACCTAACCAACCTCATTTGCATACTGGGCACAGTAAGCGTCACCACATCATCAATAGGACGCCAGTGACCAAACAGAATGCATCTTAGGATGTTACTAGGCAGCTGGCCTGGCACACTATGGGGTTTCAGGACTCTAGACTAGATTAACCAGAGTCCCCAGGCTAGTGAACCAGTCTCCTCCCTGCCTGGCCTCCCAGGAAGAGGAGATAAAGATAGAAGGAGGAGGGGAAGGAGGAGGCGTCCGAAGGGATCTGTGGCTACCTCATGCCCATGCTTTCCCACTTCTCTCCTTTGTCTACACCCCTGTAAGTGAGAGGCCTGTCTAGACTGAACGGCTACTAGAAGTAATCCCAGGAAAATCTCCCTGAAACCTGATCGCTCTCCTTATCGAGGGGCAGGCAGATTAGCCTGACTGATTGAACAATGGCCACGATGTCTTAGGATCTCCATGTGTCTCTTTGCAGAAGAGGCTCCAAGAGCATAGGGACCACCTGGTGGAGAAGCCTGTCCTTTGGGATCAGCACTCTGCAGATGAGAAGCTGGGATGACCCACATCTTCTAGGGTGTCAACTCTAACCTAACCACCAGGGTCCTTGCTGGGACTTCAGGACACTACAGTGTGAGTACACAAGTTTCTTTTACACGCAGAAAGGTACTCAGCCAGAGCGACTGACTCAAGACCATGTGAAGAGTAAGGAGTCCAGAGCCAACTTCTCTGTTTGACAGAAGCCCGGGCTCCTCCCCACATCCCCATCTTACCCTTGGTGATCACAAAGCTGGGGTCAGCTAGCCAACTGCGAGCCTCGTCTATGGCTCAGATGACATTCTAACACCATCCAAGCTGCTTTATCCCCGTTACAAATCTGAGTACCAGCCCTTGCCCCTGCCTTGCTCTCTGAGGGTTTCTAAGGGTTAGACCAACCTATGCCCGGGATGCAGATTACATTCCCCAGAACTACCAAGACTCAGAACTGATTTTCTATTCAGCTACAGCAACCAGCAGGCAGCAATTTACAGAAGAATTGATGTCTCCCCAGTGCTTGGAGAAATGCTATGTCCTGGGGATGAGGATGGGGGAATCACTGTTCTGAATGCCAACTGTGAGCTGCTCCGATGCGCTACTAGGACTTTGGACCCCAGATGAGGAAACGGAGGCTCCAGAAGAAATCAGCAAGGAAATTTAGACAGCTCTTCCCTTGGGATGCACCTGAGGGGTTTCCAGGGCAACACTGTCAGCTCATTAACTAGAGTGGGTAACACTGATCTCCCCTAATACCTCTGAGAGGTTTTGCAACCTGAACACTCAGCCAAGGTCCTAATTCATTTCAGCAAGTGGCATCGGATGTGTTTCTGCCTCTATGATCTCAAATTGGATAATCCTTGTTCTATTGGCTTCCCATTGGCCAGAGTAACACCTGCCATGTCACGGTGAGCCTTTTACTTGTGTGTGATATAGTTCTGATAGCTCCAGTTGTCCCATACAGTTCCCCAGCACCTCTGCAGACTGTCCAGAGTGAACCAGATTCTCAGCTCAGGACCTAGACCACCCTATCTCCCAGTCCGTAGCTGTTTGGGTCATGTTTCCTCAGTCTCTGCCTTGCACTACACTTAGCCTAGCAGAAGGCATACACAGAACCTTCACCTCTAGCCACTGGCCAGCTTCTCCACGTGGCTTTAGGACCAGGCATGGAATAGCAGCTGAGGCAGGCCCTTGCTTAGGGATGAGGACCAAGGCAGTGGGAGATGGTCTGTGGTGGTCCTGACTATGTCATGCAGCAGGGGAGAGGAGGAAGAAGAGAAGAGTCAGGCAGTATCTTGGCATTAAGAGCAAAGGATGTAAAAAGGCAGGTGTCCATGAAAGCTGGTTGCATGCCCAATCCTCCTGAGCAGCAGTGAGACAAACCCAATGCCAGCCATCAACTCAACTCAGAGGATATAGAAAGGCATGGCTGGGTGGGCCAGTTTAAAGAGAGAGAGGCCGGGTTCAGATTCTACTGCTGTGCACATGGGGAAAGAGACACATTGAAGACACAGAGCTCAGTTCCCAGACCACCGACCACCGAGGTGACAGAGTAACAGGTGGACTGGGGTGTGGCAGAAAGAAGGAAGCCATCCATTCATGAGAGCAAGCTCCTGGATCCACTCTCCTTACCCTTTAGAAGCTGTGTGGCCTTGGGTAGAATACTTAACCTTTCTGAGGTTTTTGTCTGCTGAGTTGAAAAGAGACCATAACAGCAGAGCTGTCGAGAGGATTAAATTTGATAACGCATGAAAAGCATTTGGCACGGTGCCTGGCACACAGTAAATGCTCAATAAATGTTTGCTTAGAAAAACAAAAAAGGCAAAGGCTGATTCTAGGGGCCCTTCCCTCCCCCGGTCCCCTCAATCAATAAAAGCAACCCTTTTATCTAAATCCCCGGGTCCAAGGGAAAACCAAACACAGCAGCTGCTGCCTCCCTTCTCAGACCTACACCCCCTGCCCTGGCTGCTCCAGATCCAACAGCCAGCGATGCTGCTGTAGCCCAGGAAAGAATGCTGCCACTGTGACCTGGCCATGAACCTCCCCCAGCCTCAAACACACACAAAAGCCATTGCTTTGCCTTACAAATGCTCTACCAGGAGCCCACAGATATGGGCAGATCCTGACAGAGTGGCACACCTGCCTGGGGTTGCTGTCTGGCCCAAGCGTTTATGGATAAAACAATGTGTTCTTCATATTCATTACTTTTGGTGGTATTTTTTGTGCTTGGTGCTGACTCCTGCATAAAGCAGGGAAATTCAATCCAGTGTAAAATATGCTTCGGGGAAGACAGGGTAACATAAGCTCTTCACACGCTGAGAACTTTCTGTTGGTCTTTTCACAAGAAAATTGTGAGGTCTTTTAGGTGGGCTGAGAGGTACATATTTTGCGGAGTGTGTATGTCTGGGCGTGGGCAGATTCACCCAGACTCTGCATGGCTACATACAGAGAAGCACCCTGCTGACCAAGTGCTGGAGAGAGGTGTGGGGTTTCCAGTGTGGTCATTAGCTGCTATATACCACAGTTGCAGGCAGGCTAGATGTCACCTCAGATCTAAGGGAAGAGGCTGTCCTGCTCATCTCTGCATCACAATGCATCTGCCTCCCTATACAACAAAGATTCCATAGGCTCAGAAGATCCCAGGCTGAAACTCATTTTTACCACTTAAATATCCACAAGGCTTCTTGATGTGACCCTCAGCTACAGAGTTAAACTGGGGTGCTGCCAGTTGCAAGAGTAGAGCTAAATATGACAAGAGCCTGTGCCCAGCATGCCATAAATATCTGTCCTATCCCTTTCACAAGTGTCCATTTCAGAATACAGCACAGCTGAGCCACCCTCATCCTCGAAGTAGGCCAGTGAATCCATTATCTAGATAGAACAAAATCATTTTTAAAATTACTATTACTAGATCATTAAGATAACGGGGATTTTAGAAAAGCTTCCATGGATATTATCTAAATAACCTTCAAGTTTCCTGTGTGGGCAATGAACAGATAATCGAGGAGCCTGTGGCTCTAGATGAAAACCTAAGCCCTGGTCTTAGTTCCAGAAGATGGAGGGTGCTCTTTGCTCTTGCAATTTTCTGTCTCACCAATGGGAAGGTGTAGAGTTTCTGTAAAAGTGGAAGGAGACACAAACCCTTCTGCACTGCTGCATCTTTTCCTTTTAAAATAAGAGACTTTGGGACTGGAGATACAGCTCAGTGGTTAGGAGCAGTGGCTACTCTTCCAAATGAAAGATGCTGCAGTTCCCAGCATCTGCCTGGTGGCTCCCAACCACCTGTAGCTCCAGTCTCATGGGATCCACACTCTCTTCTGGCCTCTGTGAGACCAGGCACACATGTAATACATGTATGTACACACACTTGTACACATACAAACACACACATACATGTAAAATACACATAAAGTAAATTTTCAAAAACATTTAACTCAAAAAAATAAAATGAAGAGGCTTTTCATAATTGGCTTATGTTTCCAGTTTCTAGTGCTGAATATCTAAAATTAGAATTACATTCTAATAATGTACTAAAGTGTCTTGCTGACAGTCTTGGTTGGTGGAATTCTCTTTCAAATGTAAACTGAATTGTTCCCGCTTTGTCTCCAGAATGTTTTTTTGATAAACACAGACATACCTGGAACCCAGCACAGCCAGACAAGAGCAGGAACATTCTATTTCCACAAGTTTCCTCAAGCTCCTCCATAAGCAACTCCTCTGCCCCAGACAATGGTTCTGTCTGTTCCAGGGACTCATGTGGAAGCATCCTTCTTCTGCTCAGCATGCGGGTGAGATGCATCCTGGATGCTGTGTTTATCAGTAGTTCATTGGTGTGTGGGCGTTTTGTTTTGTTATTTTATTGCCAAGTGGTATTTCCCTGTGCAACTGTACCACAATCCATCCATTCACTGACTGATGAAACTCGGGTCATTCCAAGTTTGAGGCTCTGATGAATGAAGCTGCTATTAATATTCACGTAAAAGTCTCTTGGTGAACATATGTTTCCATTTCTCTTGAATAAATACTGGGGAATGGAATATGGCAAGTGTGCGCTTTACTCTGAAGAAAACTGCCAGCTCTTTTCCCAGAGGGACTGCCCAATTTTACGCTTCAACAAACAATGTGTGACAGTCTCAATTACTCCACCCACCAGCACTTGGATCACTAGTTTTTGTTTTATTTTTTTTTTACGTTTGAAATATATTCTTCCATAGATTTATTGAGGTATAAATCACAAGCAATAGTGTTTGCTAGTTTTAAGGACACAGTTTGATTAACTTTAGGACTTGTATATAGTTATGTAACCATAACCACAATTAAGATCCAGATACACAGAAGACCTTTCCACTGTCTCCCAAAGTGTTCTCTGCAGTTTGGGAAGTCTGCTGGCCTTCGACACCCCCCCCCCCCCGATCAATCTCCTATAATCTTCCTTCCACAGGATTTCCCATAAATGGAGTCACACAGTGAGTGAGTGAGTTTTTCACTTTGATGATCCAGACATTTTGTTGTGTGCAGAAATATTTCTTTTATCAATCACTATTTGACAGTATAGGTTCATCAAAATTTGTTTATCTATTTGTCATTGGGTGGTCACTGTGCTGTTCCCAGCTTGGAACTGTTATAAATAATACTTGTGGGGATATATGAGTCTTTTTTCATCATCCTTGGGTAAATAGAGATTCCCAGGAGAGCCCTTGTCCCCTGCTGAGCCTCGTGTTATTTACGGTCTGTGTTCCTACCAGCATTCTAGTTCCCTGAACTCACCCATAAAGCAATGCTTACAGCATTCTAGAACTTCTCCAGTTTGCAGCTCCAAATGTTTCCAAATTGGTCCCATAAGTCAGTTCCAAAGACCCAGGAATCACACTATCAGGTTCGATCACAGCAGCGACCCCCATCCTGGTGCCATTTTAAAAATATAAGTTGCTTTTCTTGTCAACCTGACCTGGCAGAAACACCTTAAGTGGGAGGGGCAGTTTCCGAGAGTGTAGTCCAGGGCTACTCAGTCCCACATCGCCTAGGCAGAACCATGATGATAGGAGCATTCACCTGATGGCAGGCAGGGGATGGAGGAACCAGACAGGAAGGTATCCCCAAGAGCCTCCAGAGACTCACCGTCTCCAGATAGGCTCTGTCCCATAGACTTTCACAACCTCCCTGAAGAGAACCAACATCTGTGGACTATACATCCAAAGCATGAGCCCATGGGAAACACTGCTTATTCCAAATGATGATATCAACTTGAAAAGAAGAAAAAGTCTGCTTGGGCACATGGTTTCACAGATCTGAAGGCACAGCTACTCTGGCTGGGAGAGCATGGGACAGAGGACACTCACCACCCCATAATGTCTGGGAAGTAAAGATAGAGATGGGAAAGACAACCTAAGGGATCCCACGTAAGAATACAGTCCAACAACCAAAGTTTATCTAACCACACTCTACTTCATAGGTTCGGCAGTTCTGCAAATCATACCGTCCACACAATTAAAAGCATAGGGAGAAGATATGGTGGACCTGCCTTATTTGGGAAGCAGATGTTCCAAGACCCCAAGTAGATGCCAGACCACAATAGTGCCAAACATTGTATTACAACATTTTCCTATACATACATACATATATGAGTTTAACTTATAAATTAGGCATGGTAAAAGATCAACAATGATAACCAATAATAAAATGAAACCAAACAGTATATTAGGATAGAGTTATATGAATATGGTCTTTCCTTTCAAAATATGTTACTGTAGTATAAGTATTAGCAACTTCAGCACACAGTCTTAGACCAGCAGAAATGTCCCAGAATTAAAACAATCAACTCATATCATGCCTGGCCCCTGAATGGCACCACTAGCCAGTCATGCCAAAGCACCTAGCAGAAACCTTCCAGGACAACCACCAGCTCATATAAGATGCCATTATCATCCATAGAACATGTGGAGTGAGGTCACTGCCCAAGAGGACACATCCCACAGGACCTTTTACTAGGAACCTGTCTATGCCCTAAATAGATGCACTGAGATGGGAAGAGGGCTTAGTACCTTCCTGGACAGCACTTGCCTCAATAGTGCTCTGGTATAGATTGAGGACTTACACCACTAATGGGATCCCAGTTCTGCTCATCCTCAGGGCAGAGTCCAAAGAGAGTGGAGAGATTACCCCTTATGACATGGACCTTAGACCTGTCCCAATCACTAACCACCTGGCATTGGAATACAAAGTACAGTGTCCTTCATTCTAGCCATCTATTACTGAGAAACTGCAAACTGCCTCAGATACACTGAGTGGCCAATGAGCATTTGTGTCAGAAGCATGAGTACCATCATCTTTGTCTTTCTCCTCCTCCTCTTCCTCCTTTCTCCCCACCTCTCTTTCTCAAGTCTTCTTGGGTGGCTTTTCCTGGAAAGACATCATAAAACATCTGTTCACTCCAGAAATGGCTCCAGCAATGGACCAAACTTGACTCTACCTAAATTTAGCTTAGTGAAACAGTGAGTTTACTGGGGTGACTTAGAGATAGAAAAGGGGGGAGCTACTTACAGAAACATGGATGATTCAAAGGCAGGTGCACCCTAGAAAAGTTGGTGAAACTATAATGGTCACAAAACAAACTCTGAGTTTTTACAAAGCACTCAGCATTTATTCTGGTCTAGGATTTTAATTTAAAAAAATGGTTCTAGATGTTTTTCGTGTATGTGTGTGTGTGTGTGTGTGTGTGTGTGTGTGTGTGTGTGATCTCCTGGAACAGAAGTGACAGATGGTTGTCGGCCACCATGTAGGTCCTGGGAATCAAGGTTACCTAGAGGAGCAACCAGAGCTCTCTGCAACCTCACAGTCTGGGGCCTTAGTTACAACCTGTCTTTGTAAGCTAAAGCTCACCTCTCCCATACCTGCCCTTACTGGAAAAGAGCCTGATATCGTAGTTGGTGGCATCTGGCCAGCATTGGTGTACTTCCATGTTTAATGTGATCAGAACTTGGGTGGTCATAGAAATAAAAACATATTTTAGGCCAGATTTTTGGCACATTTTAAATTCTTCCTACTGGTCTTCAGCAATGCCAATGATCATCTGAACTGTGAGAAATGTACCAGAAGCATGTCCTGAGCATTGGACAATCCTACAACAGCAGCAACAAGGGCACTGAAGCTCTGGAGGAATCTGTCCTTATAGGAAAGAGATTGTCCTTCACTTTCTGTGGCCATTGGAATAAGTCCCATCCTGCAAGAGTTATAGAAGGTAAAACAAACAAAAAACAGAGAACAGGCATCTCTAGGTCTGAGAACCACAAAAGAGGGAACATTGGAAGCTGGAGTGATCAGAAAAGCCAACCCCTCATCCTATGTAAAAGTTAACAAACCCTTAAGAATGACCCATACTATATATGCGCAGAACTTACTCAGACCAAGAGCTGGCCACAGAAAGCCAGGCCGAACCTGAAGCTTAACCTAATTGGCAATGGTCTGTAAAACAATCAACATTGCCTAGAATATTTTTATGGAACCCATGGTTTTATAACTTGTCATGCATTATCCTGAGTTCAAAATTATTCAAGATAGCAAATATCTTAAAAAAATCTGATAATTACTACAGGAAAAGACCACCAATGGGCATTAACTCCATGACACAGATGTCAGAATTCTCAAACTAAGATTTTAAATGTAGCTACAGAATCACCCTCCATAAATGAGCATAAGCAGTCTCAGGCTTAATGGAGAACAGACATGTAAGCATATAGAAACGATGATGAAGAAGAAGAAAATGCAGACTTTAGAACTGGTAAACTGAACATCTGAAACTACAAATCGCGAGACAGGTTCAATAGCATGGAGATTATAGAAGCAAGAATGTATAAACCTGAATGGGGATTTTTTAAAAAATTATCTGATAGAGAAGAAAGTTTAAGGACAAATAAACAGAATTTCACAGACCTGTGATAATTTCAAAGGCCTAACAGTGGAAGTTCTTGACAGGAAAAACAATAGTACAATAGAAAAAAATATTTGAAATATTTTCAGCTTGAAACTTTGGTAAAAAAAAATAAAACAACACATAAATAAGCTAAACAGACTTCAAATGGACTAAACTTGGAGTATATCAGACACAAACGTACAAAAACCAAATTATTCAAAACTGAAGACTCTAGAGCAGGTAGACAGAGCATGGTCTGTGGGGACAAGTAGTAGAAGACTCGGATAGATCTGTGTGCTTTGCTCCCCTGGGTTCTAACAGTTAGGAAAGTGCTGACTCTTCAGTAAATGGTGCTGGGAAAGCTGAATGACCACATGCAGAAGGAGGAAAATGGGCTTCTCTATACTAGATATCAAAACCAACTCAAATGGATTAGACTTAAGTCCAAAGCATGAAACTATAATACAACTAGAAGAAAACTTCAGGCAGAGGCTCTACAATGGTAGTCAGGATGATCTTTTGGCTATGATCTCAAAAGCAAGGGCAAGAAATAAAATACTGTCAAAACAAACAAAACCCTACTTGGCCAAAAAAATAATTTACAAAATGAAGAGAAAGCCGGCAAGATGAGAGAAAATCTTTGTATACCACCTTTAATAATAGGCTAAGACAGACAGACAGACAGACACACACACACACACACACACCCCACAATACTGTGTGACTTTTTCTGGAGCCATGTAAACAAATGTTTCCACCCCAGATAGGACACTCACCACAGACCAAAAACCCAGCCCCAGCTGTCCAGCCTGATGACCCAGTGAGTGACTGAGTGACTTACAAAACAGGGGAGAGCAGGGAGGGACGGGAACAAGGACCACTCAGAGGCTAGAGCAGTCTCCCTGCACCTCAGACAACTGTGGGTGGGTCTTCCAAGCTGCGCCACAACCACCCCATTTCCACAAGGGAACGTTAGTAGGTTCAATCCTGTGAGGGTCTGATGTGGGTAATCACAGATGTTCTGATCCAAAACAGAAATGACCACATCATGCCTGGGGGACAGAGTTCTATAATATACATATAAGGAATGCAAACTCAATAATAAGAGCTTGAGCCAGGCAGTGGTGGTTCATGCCTTTAATCCCAGAGGTGGGCAGATCACTGCAAGTTCAAGGCCAGTCTCTCTTCCAGAGAGACAGAGAGAGCACACTTGATTTTTAAAAAATTGGCAAAGACATGAGCAGATATTTCTCAAATGAAGATACGCAAATAGCCAATAGGTAAGTGAAAATTGTTGAGCATTGAGATAGTTCTCCTGTTCTAGCTAGGTCTTTGCCTTACCCTCTCTAAAAATGAAGTAGGTAGCCAGTGAAGAGAATGGATAAACAAGAGACACTTTATCATCAGTTTGGGATTAACAACTTTAAATAATAAAAACAAACTTTGGAAGGTTGCCATGTGGGATTTGACAATACAGCTGAACAGATTTGCACTCTTGTCCGCAGTGGGACAGCAGTCAAGAGCCAATATAGCCACAAGAAGTACCATAGCTCTCAAGGGTCTCTGAAGCTACAGGCCACAAAGATGGGAGAGTAGACATTAGCTTTGGCAGCCTCAGATCAAATCCTGGAGGCTAGCTCAAACCAGCTCTATGTACAGGGTAGAAGCTTCAGGTGCAGGGAGATGCTGATGAATCTGACCCTAGCAAGTCTTGAGGCAGTCTTACTTTTTTCCCATCATGCTCTGTGGTGGTTCTGTGTTCAGAAGCCCAGTGCATAGCCCAGGCCCTCCAGTCCACACTCCTCTGCTGCTGGAGTTACAGATGTGTTTATTTTTGTTTGTTTGTCCTGATTGGTTGAATATGGATATGCAAATAAGGAGAAAAAATAGACCAGTCAGGAAAGAGCTGTCAAAGCTGGCTTAAAGGGAGGAGAGAGAGCCCTTAGTAGACCAAGAGTAGGTAAGGGTTCACAATCAAGTCTGACTTTGTGCTCTCTGCAGCAGCAAAGAAATAGACATTTGCTTAGAAGTTACCATCTGTTCCAGCAGTCAGCTCTCCACACCTTGTTTGCCCTTGTGGTTCTCAGAAAGTTCTGCGTTGGGAGAGGGGCTCATTTCTCTATCAGTCTTTACTAATCACCAGGGATTAATGATTTAAATGAAAACAATGAGACAATCGCCAAAATATTGCATCAACCTAAGTTTCTATCAATAAATGGATGGGAAAAAAAGTGGTGTGTTATATGCAATAAAAAAATAGTCAGTCTTAAAAGGTGTGGGGACTACCCTGTCATTGTGACAGCATGGGTGAACCTAGACAGCCGGCCATGCCAAGTTAGATAAGCAAAACAAAGAAAGTCAAACACTCTGTGTGTGTGTGTGTGTGTGTGTGAAACCTAAATGAAGTTGGACTCTGAGAGTAGAGTAGAATGATGCATCGCAGAGGCTTGCATCTGGGAAGGGATGAATGGAGAGTGTTTGATAGAAAAGTACAGTGCTTCAGATAAATAAGAAATAGGTTTTGAGGGGCTGGGAGATGACTGGGTTGGTAAAATATTTGCTGTGTGAACATGAGAAGCTGAGTTTGCAGATCCAGCACCCATGTAAAACTAAAACAAACAAACAAAAATAAACACATCTGTAACTCCAGCAGCAGAGGAGTGTGGACTGGAGGGCCCCTGGAGCTCATTAGCAGTCAGCCTAGTCAAATCAATGTGCACCAGGTTCCAGTGAGAGTCCTTGTCTCCAAACACAAGGCACAGGAGCTGGAGAGATGGCTCAAAGTTAAGAGCATATATTATTCTTGCAGAGGACCCAATTCTATTTCCCAGCCCCTACATCAGGTGGCTCCGATGACCTGTAAAGCCAGCTTCAGAAAGAGTTCCAGCTCTGATCTTCTGCAGGTACCTGCACTCATATGTACATAAGTATATGGGAGACGGAGGGGGGGGGGTTCACATGTGTGTGCATACATACAAACAATTAAAATAAACCTTAAAAAATAAGGTAGAAAACTATCTAATCAGACAGCCAGTGTCAATCTCCACCACGACACCAAGCTTTAGCCAGCAAGGAACACAGAGTACAAGGGGTGAAAGTGAATGTGTTAGAAATGAAAGCCTAAGTACAATGAAGGAGAGGGGCAAGGAAGGAGCAACCTCAAGTCACTCAAAGATCACATGTTAACCAAGTACTATCGACCCAAGGAAAACAAATTGAAATCGGTGTGCTGTCATTAGCAAGATGTGAGCTTTGAAAAAGTGGGCAGTTTTGAAGCAACTTTATGTGTATACCAGAGGTGAACAAATTGTAATGATTGGAAACCAGGCTCTTTGCAATCTCAATTTATAAATGAGGAAATAAGTGTGGTCTACGTGAATAGTGTGGAACAGGATTGGAATTTGAAATATCAATATGAACCAAATACAGAAATATGTTCAGTTAGACAAGCAAATAAGAAAATATAAATGCTTGTGTGCAGGGGTTAGTACACACATGTAATTCCAAGCTTTGAGTGCTGACTGGGAGATGATGACATCACAATAGTCAGGAGGACATAGGCTAGTCAGACCTTAGTTTGTAAATACACTTCTCCAATTTAAAATAAGCAAGTATTGATAATAAACAATAAATAAGGGAAAGGATTAATTCTAAAGATTAGGACAAAGCACACATTTTTTAAAAGACAGAATTCTGGAGCATTTATGGCACCACAATGTAAAGAAGCATTAACTGATTGGGGGTGGGGATGCAGCCCTATAGCAGCTCAAATGCCCTGTATTTGATCCTGTTCTAGTTTGCTCCCTTCTGTTTTGACAAAACACTGGCTGTGAGCAACCAGAAGAGGAAAGTGTTTATTTGACCTCACAGCTCATAGTCTGTCATGAAGGAAAGTCAATGCATTAACTCACAGAAAGCTAAAGACAGGGACTGAAGCAGAGATCATCCAGGAACACTACTCACTGACCTGCTCCCTGCGGCTTGCTCATTATAATTTCTATTCTCCCCCACGTAACATTTTTATTAAGAGCTTCACATCATGAGCCCCAATCACAATCCTTTCCCAGTACTTCTATGTCCACCCACCTTGTGATTTCTCCCCAAAGAAGATAATAATAATAATAATAATGAGTCTACTTTGTGTTATCTATACACTCACTGGACCATGGTCAATTTCTTAGTGGCCTGTTCCTCAAATAAAACTGAGTTGGAGGCCTGCCCCTTTCTGAATGGAGACAAGGAGGAGCAAATGGGGAGCGGAAGAGGAAGCTGTGGGAGGAGACAGGCAGAGAGGATGGAGAGGAAACTGTGGTCAGTATGTTAATTAAATAAAAAATTTAATTATAAACAGTAGAACTGAATCCTTCCTCTCTCACACTCCCACCAGAAGCCAACATTGCAAAGAACCACTCTAGCCTTTCTGTCACTTCTCACGAGTTCAAGTCTTTGGTAGCTTCCTGCCTAGGTTTTAGGAGAAGCCTTCCAGATCTCTCCCTCTCAACCATCTGCAACCATCTCCATTTCACAGCAAAAGAAGCCTCCTTGCTCTTCATAGCGGGATCATGGGCATCCACATGGTCTTTGGTGACAGCACAGATCACAAACACTGCCCCCTGCTGCAGTAGAACCAGAAACCCAGACACCGCCCTTGGCAGAAGCATGGCCTATAGCCATCAACATGCCTTCAAGTGGCAATGCAGGCCACTCAGATCAGTATGTCCCCCCCAACCATCCCCTCCCCCAGCAACGCAGCCCATAGACATTCACATTGCCTTTGGTGGTAACTCAGATCACTGACATCAACACAGACTCCAGGTGCAATAGAGTCTCAGGCCCAGACATGGCCCTTGGTGGCAGCAAAGACTGAGACGTCACCATTGTCTCAGGTGGCAATGCATCAACATGGCCCCAGCCCAGTCCAGCTTATAGATATCAGGCTGCAGCACAGACCTCGGACATCTGCATGGCCCTAAGTGGTAACATGTGCCACAGATATCATCCTGGCCCCCAGCAGGTTGAGGCTTGGCAGGGCAAAGGCCTTAGCTGCTGGCTCTTCTGCCAAATGCCCACTCATTCTGATTTTTTATATTACCCAGGACCACCTTCCCAGGAATGGCATAGCTCTCAGTGGGCAGAACCTTTCCACATCAATCATTAGTCAAGAAAATGCACCACAGACTTGCCTACAGGTAATGTGATGAAGGCATTTTCTCAATAGAGGTTTCTTCTTCCCAGATGACCCCAGCTTATTTCAAGTCGACAAAATACCAATTAGCACAATCCCCTCCTTGAAATAAAAGATAAATTCGTGTAAAGTTCACAGGGCCACAAAAACCAACCTGAAAGGATTCTCTATGGCTAAAGTAAACAAAATTTAAGCATCAAAACACATATAAACAGGTAATCTATAGAATAAACATATGTGGGTCTGTATAATATAATAAAAGGAATACATGAGTAAACGAGTAGAGGGACAAACTTTCCTTACAGAATTAACTGCAACCACTACAATGAAAAGGAACAAAGCACCACTGACTCTCACGGTAACTGGGGCAGACAAGATCCACAATCCCAAGATTAGAGAGGTTGCTAACAGTAGTGGGGATCTGCACAATCTCAAAATAACTCCTCCAAGGTATTTTTACTAATTACAAATGGAAACTTGCAGAGGAAAATGCTGGCAAGATCACATGAGTAGGTGAGCATGTTAAATGCTACAAGCAATGAGACTAACAGGTGGATAACTGAGAAGAGCCTAGCACTGAGAGGGAACCCTTGCCCAAAATGTTCAATCTCGATCTAATCATGAGAAAACAGGCCCAGCTCAAGAGAATAGCCCTTCTAAGGTGTTAATGCCACAGAAGCAAGTGAGGAACTGAAATAGACAGAAAGAGGCTAAGGAAGTGTGACAATAAAAATTCTCCACTGATTTTCCTGGGAAAGCCTGCACAACCAGAAGAAAGGCTGATGTCAAGTCCATGGTTTTGGAGCAAGGCTAACTGACTAGTTCTAAGAATTGTACTATGGCTATGGGAGATGAAGGTATCGGAGACAGAGTCTCAGCACAACTCTACAACTTTCTTGTAAATCTAAGTTGCTTATTTTAAAGTTTATTTTTAATTATATGCATATATGTATGTATGTATATGTGCACATGAATGCAGTGCCTGAAGAGGCCAGGAGAGGGCACTGCATGCTCTGGAACTGGAGTTGCAGTTACAGACTAGGTTGGCTGGTTGGTCAATGTACTTCTGCTTGCACAGCACTGAAGTTAGAAGCCCTTACTATCATATTTAAGTTTTTACTTGGAACAAACTCAGATCTCCATGCTTATGTGGCAAGCATATCTCCCTCAGTCCTGGATTTGGACTCTTGATAAAAGGAATGGCTAAGATTTTAGACAATGGGGATGGGATATATTTTGCACTGAGAGATGGACTTGAATCTTGGGTAGGATGCTATGGTTTGGACATATCTAAATGTGTCCTCCAAAGATTCATGTGTTGGAAGACTGGTCTCCAAAGGCAACATTGGCAGTGATGGGGCTTAAGAGGCAGCACACATGGGAAAACGCTGGTTCTCTTGGGTTAGGGGAGCTTGGAAGAGACTCTAAGACACTCTCCTTCTGGTATCCATTTTTGAGATGTGATCTATTCCTCACATACATGTTGCCATCATGAGGTGGTGGAGCCAAGAGGGCCCTAACCAGAGAAAGGCCAATGCCAATGTGAAACCCTTAAGCTTCTAGTCTGTATAAAATTAGCTTGCCCTTAGACATTTCCTACAGTAACAAAGAATACTGATGCAATCGCCAGTGCTAACAAGAGCATCAAATCAACTCACTGGGCGAAAGCGTAACTTTTTCAGCAAATGGGAGCTATATACAAGATGATAAATTTTAGTCCCTTTTTCAAATGGATCAAAAATCTAAATGTAAGACTAAAAACTGTACAGCATTCAAAAGAAACTTTAAAATACATCTCCTGACTTTGTTTGGATGATGGCTTCTTATTTCTTAAGTATGACTTTAGTAGATACAAAAAAAATGAATAACTGAGTACCACCAAAATGTTTAATTGATACTTTAAAGAATATTACCAAGAAACTAAAAGGAAACAGATTTGGGAAGAAATTTTGTAAATCATTTATCTGAAGAGAGACTTGTGTTTAGAAGACACAAAAAAACTATACCAACATAATAATAAAATAGAAATAATCCATCTTTTTAAAAAGGCAAAATATATAAGTAAATAGCTCTAGAGAAGACAGACAGATGGTCAACACACACACACACACAGAGAGAGAGAGAGAGAGAGAGAGAGAGAGAGAGAGAGAGAGAGAGAGAGATACTTACTACAATTAGTTATCAGAGAAAAGCAACTCCAAACCATGACAAGTTTTTTGACTCATATTAACTTTGGTGTATAATATGAAGAAGGGATTCAAATTTATCATCTTGTATATAGCTCCCATTTGCTGAAAAAGTTATGCTTTCGCCCAGTGAGTTGACTTGATGCCCTTGTTAGCATTGGTGATTGCATCAGTCTATTCTTTGTAACTGCAGTAAATGTCTAAGGGCCAGGTAAATTTCATACAAACCAGAGGCCCCAGGACATCACACTGGCATTGGCCTCTCTCTGGTCAGGGCCCTCCATCCACTAGGACAGATGCAATAAAAAAGACAGACATAATATAAATTAAGGAGGATTTAGACAAAGAATGAAAATGGTGTGGCCACTGTGAAATAAATTCGGTAGTTGCTAAGAAAGTTAAAAACAAAATTATCATACAACCCAAAATTCTACTCCCAGATATAACCTAGGAGAAGTGAGAACATATACTCACACAATTTGCTCAGGAATGTTCCAAGAGTTATTATTCAGAGTTGCGAAACAATGATGAGGGAAACCATACAAATGTATATAGCTATGAGTGGATAAGCAAAATGCAGCATATCTATACCACATAGTAGTACATATCCATAAAAAGCAAGGAGTTTTTATATGCATTTTATTTCATGATCTATATATGAATGGATCACAAAAATAGTATACTATCAAGAAATTAAATAAAAAGTGACTCATAACTCAAGAATCTGCTTGTATAACATGTTCAGAATAAAAATTCACAGGAGAATGGAGCAGGCTGTGGTTTCCAGGGGCTGGACAAGGGGTGGGAGTGCGGACTGCTCATACGTCTGCGTCTTCTTTGGAGCCAGAAGAAAAGGGCCTAAAGTCATATAGCAACAGCCTCACAGCCTTGCAAATATACCAAAAGCCACTGGTTTATACATTATTTTGAAGGTGGTAAATTTTTTGGTATATGAACCATATTAATAATAAAATAAAAATTACAGACCAATATTTGCCATAAAACACAATAAGTGTATGATTACTTTAATAATAATAAATGTACTTTAAAATATTAGTAAATGAAACACAATACTATATAAAAAGCCTAATAAGGCCATGTGGGGTTTACATGAAAATCGGTATAATTTACCATCTTGACAGAATAAAGGCTAACAGCTGCTTAATCATCTCAATGGCCTCATAGCGACAAGATTCAATGCTAGTTGCCATGAAAAACCATACAACACATCTGGGAAGAAAAGAAGCAAGGAACAAAATTGTCACAGTTTCCAGTCAGGAATCTGAGTGTGGCTTCAGTGGTGGATGAGCCCCAAGTGTCATGTTAGCTGAGCAGAGGCTGCTTTCAACATCCTCTGGAGATTAAAGGAGCACCGAGCACTCTACTGAGTCATCCATGATGTCACTGGATTAGTTCCCTGTAAACTACTCGGGTCTCTGTCCTCCACTGACCACTGACCGTTGACAGGAACTCCCTGGCTTTTGTAATGTGGGCAGTTTCTCACAGAGCAAGCTAGTGAGAGAGACTGAGCCCCAATATGGAAATGCCAACCTTTTAATAAACTGAGTTTCAATTTGATATTGATAGCCCACTTTTGCTGTATTCTGTTCACTGAAGTGGGACAGGAAGTCCATTCAACAACAAAGGCAAAGAGCCCACACAGCAGCAAGCAAAACAGGAAGTTAGGTGTCTGTGAGCTGCCTGAGTGACTGCCTGCTTCCACAGGCGGAAAACTATGGTTATTGGTACTGATGTTATGTTTAATAGCTGAATAATGAGAGCTTCCCTTCCTAAGGCAAAGAACTGCAAAAAGCCACACACCCCACACGCTGCATCGTGCAACAAATCATAAGACAGACACTAAGGCAGCAAGCTAAAGGCGAACTGTCTCTTTCTGCCCTGAGACACAATTGTTTATATGATAAATTCTAAAGAATGTACACACACCAAATACCCATCCTCCACTCCTAGAACTAAGAAGGAAAATTTTTTATCACAGAATAAAAGTCAAACTGCAAAAATCTGTTAGACTGTGACATCCTGATAGCAAGCAATTAAAGATATTTAATACATTATAAATAATGACATAAAGTATTATATGTAAATGACATATAATAAACACTATGTGGGGAAAACAATACAATTTACAACAATACAAAACACAAAATTCATAGAAATCTAGCAGAAGGTATAAAAGCTTTTTATGGAAAATTGAAATTATAATGAAGACAGAAACTAAAGAAACTTTAAACAGGCAGAGTGTTCTTCCCCATTAATGTGTTATAAGACCCGAGGGAACTCTATGGTCTGCTCGCTCCAAACTGAGCCCGTGCCAATCACAACACTAGCATGCTCTTTTGAGGAAATTGGCAGACAGATTATATTATCTGAAAATTTAAAGAATGTGAATAGTCCAAAACCAAATATAAAACCAGATATATATTCCATCTACATTCACAAGCACACACAGCAGGCATTCCATCCATGTTCCAGTTCTAGGGAGTCCAGTGATCTCTTCTGGCCTCTCTAGGCACTGAGTGCATATGGTACACAGACATACAAGTAGGCAAAACACCTGTATGTAAAATAAAAGCAAATGTTTAAAAAATGATAAGACTAATGTCTGTTTGATACCAAAACCAGACAATGACACCACAGGAAAAGAAAACTATAGGTAAGTCTCTCTGGTAAACATAGATGTAAAAAATTCCCAACAAAATACAAGCAAAGCAAATGCAGTAACACATGAGAAAAAGGTTCACAAGAACCAAGTGGAGTGTCCCCCTGGCCTGCAAGCATGCTTGATGTGGTAAGAGTTTCTGGCCTGGACTAGTCTGAGATCCAGACCTGCAGTCACAAATAATCACACAAAGTCTTATATTAATTATAAACTGGCTTATGGCTCAGGCTCATCATCAGCTAGCTCTTACAACTTAACCCATTTCTATTCATCTATGTCTTGGCACATGGCTCGTGGCTTTACCTGTGTGCCATTACATCTTGCTTTCTTGGGTGGCAGCTCATCTCTATGTGACTCCGTCTTCCTTCTCCTTTATCTATGCTTGAATTTCCTGCCTGCCTATAAGTTGGCTTGCCATAGGTCAAAACAGATCCTTCATTATCCAATGGTATTTCACAGCGTACAGAAAGACATCCCACATGAGCTTGACATATGCAAACCAACAGGTGTGATACATTCCATTAAAGGACTGAAACACAAGCCACACTGGTCATCGTACTGGATGCCGAAGAAGCATTTCACACTCTAAAGAGGAGAAGTTTTCTCCAAGGTAGATGTGGAAGGAGGTATCCTCACCATAATAAGAGCCATTCATGAAAAAGCCTAAAGCTAACGTCATAGTCAGTGAGAAGATGGAACTCTTGAACCTTAAGATCAGGGACTGCTTGAGCCTCTTCTGTGCATCAGGACACAAAAGTCTTAGCAAGAGCAATCAATGGAGAAGGCAAAACCAAAATTATCCCCTTTGTGGACACCATGACCACAAAGATGCCACAAGTATGAGAATAAGTGAATTCACCAAAGTTCTTTGTTTAAAAAAAATCAAAATATCCAAATTAGTTGCTTCCCTGTTCATCATAACCACCTAAAGGAAACCAAGGGGAGTCACCCACTTATGAAAGAGCTGAATCCAGGCGAAATACTTTAATAAATCAGCCAAGAAGGTAGAAGAGCTTCACACTGGAAACTGTGCATTTCTGGTAAAAACAAAAACAAAAAGAACAAAACAAAAAACTTCTGAAGAATATATACATATATAAAGGAAGATACCCTATATTTGTATATTAAAACATTGTTTAAATGCCCATATGGCCAGATACAATGCATAGATTCCCAGTGGCACCTACCAAACTTACTTTGAAATTCTTTATAGGAATAGCAACAAAAATTCTAAGTTTGTATGGAACCATAAAAGACCCTGAGTAGCCAAAACAACTTTGAGAAACAAAAACAAAGTTGAAGGCACCACATTTTCTGGCTTCAAAGTATACTACAGAGATGGCAATCAACAGAGCAAGACTGATAAAAACAGACACAAATGCCAGCAGACTAGACCTCACCCCCCAAAATAATCCAATCGTATGCTTAACTAATAATGTTTTGAAACCAAGATTAGTGAGACCAAAAAGACAGAGGATGAGAAGTCTTTTCTCCTCAATAAAGGTGGTGGAGAAAGTGGATACCCATATGTAAATCAATGAAAGTAAACTCATTGTATAATATAAAACTCAACCTCAAAGACCAAAGACCTAAATAAATAGGCATTCAACTAGCCATCATGGAAATGAAAAATCAAAACCATGATGAGAAAGCGCTTTATGGCTGGTACAATGATCCTCACAGATAAGCAGGAACTATTATCAGTAGAGACAGAAGCAAAGGAACCTCTGTCTACTCTTGGTGAGGACAAAGATGACAGCCACTATAGAGTATGTGAATAAAACAATTCTCCAATTAATGCCTCTATACTTCTGCATTCACTATGATATTACAATAACCATGGTAACCATGTAATGGCAAAAAGCTAAATATTCATCAGAAAATGACTGGAAAAAAAAGATGTGGGGGGTGTGGGTATGTGTTAGAGAGAGAGAGAGAGAGAGAGAGAGAGAGAGAGAGAGAGAGATTGAATTGTATATTATCCTGTCTTTAAGAAGAGACTCCAGGACTAGGTAGATGGCCAGGGGATAATGTACTGACTATGTGATCACAATGCCCTGAGCTTGACAGCACCCAAGTAAAAAGGCCAGATGTGGCAACATGGGCCTGTAATACCAGCACTGGGGGGTAAAGGCAGGAGGATCCTGGGGACTCACTGGCTTACAGTCTGGTAAATCAATGAGCTCCAGGTTTAGTGGAGAGACCTTGTTTCAGAAAAGTGGAGGGTGATACAGTATATAACACCAACCTTTGACTCTGCAAGCCCGTGTATGGAGCATGTGTCCCTCTGAGACACACATAAATCTGTTATTTGCCACAACTTGGCATTTGCAACAACAAATTTGGAGGACACTGTAGGAGCTGAAATAAGACAAGTCACGTATGATCTTGCTTCATTTTATGCAAAAAAAGAGATAATTTTATGTGAAATTTTGGTATAACTTTTTTTACTTATAATAACTCTTTTACCATGAATAAACATATCAAACCATCATGTGGTACACCATAAGTATTTTTTACTGTAATAAAAAAAATGCAACATTGCCAACATATTTAGAGAAACTCACTACCTGGTCTTAAGGTTTATTATAAAGCCCCAATAACCGAGATGGTTCATCACTGATGAGATAATCAAATGGGCAGATTAAATGTATAATTCATAAATACATTCACACAGAAACTTTTTAATAAGAGACCCAAACCAGCTCATGATGTGTGGTGGCAGAAATAAAAATAGTTGCCTACTCCAGGTGGGTGAGAAAGAAGGTCCAAGGAGCTTGTGGTCATGGGCCTGCTTGGGCCTGCTTGTGCTTGGTCCTGAGGTTGGTCCTGTGTGTGTTTTTCTCAAGATTCATCAGGTTACACACTTAAGCGTGTACATGTTGGTAAATATTACCTAAAATGTATAAGAAAAACTCTCGTGCTGGCTGCAGGGAGAGACAGGATAGGAGCATGGCTGTGACATCTAGAGCTGGGGCTGTGACGTGGGAAGAACTAACAAGGTGCTGACTGCAGCAGAGTCTGAGGCAGATTTAAAATAATAGTCCCTTCTAGAATATCTTCTCTTAGGGTGACACCACAAATCTCCTAATGCTTCCACTGTGTGCCGTTGGCCCCATTACAATAACTTCAGCACAAAGATGGCTGAGCACCCTTCCTGTACTCATTGTGTCCTATGCCTACCCCAGGCCAGGTTTTCAATCATCATCTCCTTACAGAGGTGATTTTTAATAAGATGGGATCCAGCCTACATCCTAAGCTGCCTTCTTCCACATATTAGTTATATCTACACATGTATCTGTATCTATCTCCTGGTGGTTTTCTATGAGGACCCCATATAGATGAAATATTGTTTATTCCTAGCTTTAAATAGAACACTACCTGCTACACTGCAGGAAAATACTGCAAAACATGACCATCCATAGTTAAAAAATGCCATGAAGTAAAATGCTGTGCATAGAAGGGGGTGTGTGCAGGTTTGCTCAGTTGGGAAATAAACAGAGCCCACAAGATATAGATAGTGTGAGTCTGGCTTCATTAGAACACATAAGCGTCAAAGTTTCTAATGAAATTCAGATTTGTGGAGGGTCAGTTAAAAAAAAAAAAAGTACTTCTAAATAAAATCTCAGGAAAAGCCTTATGCAGGATAAAAGCTAATAAGAGCTGATTTAAGCAGTGTATTGTAAAGCAGAATTAGAACCTATCAAAGCAGCAGGAAGACTTAGTGGGCTTTCACTAAGAGGTTGGTGTCCTTGCAATGGGCCTTGGGTGAGCTACCCATCTTTAGGTTCCCAGAGGCCAAGTAGAGCATCAGCACTAAACACACACACACATACACGCGCACACACACACACATACACACACACACCCCTGGGTCAGAGCACTCTGTGCAAAGCCAGGCTGAGGGAACAATGGTTCTCAGGGAAGGGTGTATCGGCTTCCAGTTAGAGACGGAATGAGGAACCGTGTACAAAGCTCCACTCCATCCAAGCCACTTTTCAACCATAGTCCCCAGGGACAGAGAGAATTCATCAACAAGAATATGGGATGCTGGACAACTGCTAACAGACGGAACAGGTCTGAAAAACCAAGTCTTAAACCAACAGTAATAAAGGAAAAGATGGGGGGAGGAGTTGGCACCTGCAACAGCTCTGAGGGGTCCATCAACAAAGGAGTTGACTGTTTTGGACTCTTGAAGACCTGTCAAACATTCTTGTCCCCTAAGGCCACCACTGCAGTAGGAGACTCAAAGAATAGGTGCTGGAGAATCTGAGGAAGTCTTGGGATCACCAAGTCCACCAGAAGAAACAATAAAATACAAAGACTATAAGGAACAAAACATATTGTTCTGGAATTAACTGTCACCTTCCCACCCCCAAATGTATCAAAGACCTAACCCCGAATAGGATTATATGTGGAGATAGTGCCTTCAAATGGGAGGATAAGATCAAAGGGTTGTGAAGGAGAAGCTCTCTATGATGAGATTTATCTCCTTATAGGAGATAGTAACCACAGGAGTGGGGGCTCTGTCCACGTCTGCATGGATAAAGGTCACTGAAGGGCACAGTGAGCATGTGCTGTCTACAGGGTAGGAAGAGAGGCTTCACCTCAGACTAGTTACACTGGTGCTCCATCCTGGACTGCCAGCCACCAGAATGTCAAGACATAGCTGGTCTAAGCCAAGATCATAATAGAGGATGCTCTCTGAACAGCCGTGTGACAGACCTAGGGAAGCACCAGCCATTGAGAAGGTCCTAGGAGGGAGGTCTTCAGGAAGACAAGGTTGACATCACAAAGATTGTAAATACAGTTCTGAGATGAATGTTATTCTACTGAGAGTTTGGTGTTGAATTAGTCACACACACACACACATTCTAAGCAGAGGTGAAAAGGTGTAAATCCTGGGAAGGAATATGGGTCAGGAAAGGATGTCATTATGTCTTCACTGTGGACGGTGGTATAAAGATCAACACAATGTAATTACAGGCCTGTGTAGCCATCTGATAAGTGAACTGTAGGTGTTTGAGAATGAGATGGGATGGTGGTGTTGGCAGCAGTGAGGAAGTGTAGCCAATTCCAACTTCATCTTCCCTAGTGAGAGTCAGCAGACGATGTGAAGATGAAAAGTTCAGATAGACAAATGTTCATGTGTGTGTTGCTGATACTGAGGAAAGTATTTAAAAGACTAAACCATAAAGTAGGTGCCTCTGGGGACGGGAGAAAGTCAGATGTGTGTTGCGGGGAGAGGGGTATGTGTATGGAAGAGTGTGTGTAAGTGTGTATGGTATGTGAGTTTGAGTGCATGGGTTGTGTGAGTGTATGTACCTGTGTGTGTGGTATGTGCAAGTGTGAGTGTATATGTGTGTATGTGAGTACATGCGGTGAGACAGAGAGAGAGAGAGATCACTTCTTGGACTATTAGACTCTTTAGACTCTTTAGGTATAAATGTAACTTTTATTTTTAAAATAAAATCCAAGATAAAACCACGAAGAGAAGAAGTAGAAGAACCAAAAGACAGCTTTGAAGCCTCTAAAGTTGAGTTACCAGAGTCCTCAGGCAGGTCAGCCTGCTCACATGATGCTGGTTTGGAAAGTTCCTGCCTCCATGAGGCCAGCCCTGAGGAAGGCCAGCTAAAGACTAGAACTCATTCATCTGCTTCCCCAGACAGCTGTGTGCCATATACACATTACTGTCTCCACGGTGATGAAAGGCACGGAGGGGTTAAAAAGCCATTCAAGGACACAATAGCAGAGACAGGATTTGAACCCAAACAGATCACTGAACCCTTGTGGCCAGTATATAATGTTTCCGTGTGTATGGCAGGTTGGAATCCTGTTCCTCTCACACCCTTCCCTGCCTATAGCTCTCAGTAACTCCTGGTTCTTGGGCCCTCTGCCACAACAGGGATGGCATGGCCTTGGTATTCAACTACTCAGCATGAAGCCTGTCTTCTAAGCTCTGTTCCCAAGCACCCTAGACACACCTCAGTCCCTCCTGAGTGCAGGCAGGCACGTCCCCTGGTTCTGTGCAGACATAGTTCAAACACACATACTGTCTGTAAGACCTTAGATCAGTTATTTATCCTTTCTTGGCTCTAAGACAGAAATAATAAGGGAATCTTCCTCACATCCAAGGGCTTGGCTAAGAACGCATTCTTTTTCCAAACCTGTGCTGCTGCCAGAGCACATGTATGTCACCAATGTGCCTACTCTGTGGGGACTGTGCTAAGGAAGCCCCAGGAGCCTGTCTGTACAGTTCCTCTGTGCTTGCTCCCATCCACGACAGCCTCTTCAATCAACCGTAAGGTCCTAAGTCTTTACCAGATGAGTGCTAGTCCCCAGCCAAGCCCTAAGTTCAAGGGCACCTCAAGTTAGTCAGCGCTCCCAAGCCCATTTGACTGTTGAGAGGGAAATCATAAAAGGAACTGTGTGAAGGTGCCCCCCTCCCCAGGCACCTTCCCTGCTGTGTGCCCTGCTGACCCCCAGTGAGCCTCCTCTGTCAGAAGTGACAGCAGTGCCTTCCTCAAAACCACTCTGGGTATCCCTCGCCCACTCTCACTCCATCCAGAGCTCGGTTGAGCTCGCTCTAATTAGCCTGGCAAAGCTCAGTCATCACAGGGAAGTCCTTGAAGTTGAGATTTCCACAAAGCTAAACCACTAAATCCCAGGGCCGCCAGCCTGTCTTCACAGCTTCCCCAGTCTGCCAGAAATCCCGCCCACTCCCACACAGAAACCGCAGTCCTGGGGTTCAGTGTCACCCCATCTCGGGCCACCTTATCAAGGCGGGTCCAGCCATCCTTTATCTGCCTGCCTCCCTAAGTGCTTCCATCACCCTGATAGGCCTCATAAAAGCTGGTAAAAGACACAGCTGCCTGGTTTTGACATCACTGACTTCAAAGGCCTCAAATTAGGTGGGGCCGGTCTGGCTGCTGTGGCTGAGTTCAGAGCAACTTTTGATGCTCCTGGGACGACCCTGCTGGCCTGGGGATCAGTGCGGGAGCCCTCAAGCTTATCAATAAATACATAGAAATGGTTATGAGCATGGGCTCTGGAGCCAAGCAGCCCCAGCTCATGTCCTAATCTGCTGCTTGGTAACTGGGTCAGTGGATTTCCAATTTCTGGCCATCAGGGTTCAGCTTCCAAATCCCTCTTCTCCAGAGGCAGGAGTCTGTCCCAGGACAGTGGACTTCTACTATTCAGCAGGCATGGGTTTTTGCTGGGCCGATGAGAAGGGTCTAGGGTTGGAGATCCTGACTGCAGAGCCATGCATTTTTTTTTCACACAAATATGCTTAATGCAACCAAATAGTATATTTAAAATATTGAAAATGGTAAGTTTACATTAGGAATAATTTATCTCCGCATTCTTTTGAAGGTGGATTCCACTTGCACCACAAACAGAGGTCAAGGGTAAGAACATAAGGCACATGGGCCCTTCCCAGGCTCTGACTGAAATTAAGCACAAGCCGGTCACTTCCTGCTGCCCAATCTAGTCCTGTGACTCATCAGCCCACTATCTAGATGCTGAATACACTAAGTGTGGCAGTAACACCCCCCAAAGGTGCCTGTCACACTCATTGTCCTGTCCCTCAGAAGCCCTGGAGTCCAGTTGTGCCTGACTCATGAGCACTGGGAGCCACACCTCAGACCCCACTCTCCCTGCCTCCAGCAGCCCGGGTCAAAGCAGTAAGTACAGGAAGGTGGACAAGGGAAGGGACATTAGGTCATCCTTAACTTTTCCCCTGAGTTTTACAGAGCAGAATTAAGATGTCTTTTGGGCTCACTGCCCAGAGATAAATAGGAGATGAAAATATTTATTTGTTTCTAAGGCTCTTGCAATCCCAGATGAAAAGCCCACCTTGGTTGTAACTTATTGTGATTTGAGCTGTTCTAAGGCAGCGTCCCCCCCCACCCAACCCCGTGCTTACTCAAGTTTTGGGCAAGAGGTTCTACAGTCACCCTGGAGGGAAAAGTGGGACCCCTGTCCCAACAGAAACTGAATATACTAAATGAGAATTATCCCTTATTGGCACCAGGGAGTCATAAATAGCCCCATGGCCCCAGCTGAATCACCAGAGCTAGAAATGTGTCAGCATTTCTATATAAACCAGGGTTTGCTAGGGGATTAGCTCACAGCCATAAAAAATTCTGCTGTAGGCTAAAGCTTGGCCTAGAGGAAATCTTAGCCCAGGAATAGATAGTGAAAAGAGAGCCAGGTGACACAGCCCCTGAGCCTCCCAGGACAAGGGTGCTTGTCACCAGGGTCTCTTAAGGAGGGCTCTGTGGTTCTCAGCAGGAGTTAGTGATTTAGGACATTGGCTGCAGCTGTCATAATTTATCAAATTTGGTTCTTAGTTAGTTTTTTTTTTTTTTTTTTTTAGCTAAAAAGATATTTTCTGCTTTGAGAACATGGAAAAGGCCTGAGCTGAGCATGTGTGATCTAAAGCCTGCCCCTCTCCTAGTGAAGAGAAGAGAGCTGGGCCAGGAGCAGCTCATGATGCTGAATCTCCACCTCAGACAGTAGCTCTGTTTATCTCACAGGTAACATGTTGAGGGCCCGGGACCTAGCCACATATAACACGGGCAAGCAGTAAGGAAAGAATACCATCTGGTAGATAATACCAGGCCCTAAACATGCATAAAATCATTTTATAATTATATAACAATTATGTTTTACATAATGCAAATATATGTATTGTATATTTATATATTATATATAATAATCAAAATATTATACATTTTGTATATATTATATAAAATATTAGGAAAATGTGTATATAAGCAGAGAGAGAACAGCTTTCTGAATCATAAAAACTCCTCAGAAAAAGGGAGCTGAATATCTTAAAATTTAATTGGTCCTAAAATTTGAGGCTATTTTTGTCAAGGGGAAAAACAGAAGAAATAGATAAGAGGCATGAAGGGTGGTTTAAAGATGAATAAATGGAATTGATAGGAATGAAAATATACAGAACATCACCCACCAATAGCTAAGGGAAGACTGAACCAGCATATTAAGACAGATGGGTGGCCAGCTCTGGTGAGGATGTGGATGAAAGAGCTCTCATTGCTAAGGGGAGATAAGAATGTAGCTGGTGTCTACTAAAAGATCAGATCCTGGAGCAGCTGGGGAAGGGGCAGGCTGCCAATACAGCAGCATGTTCTATGAATCATGTGCTCCTCTGGATGCCTGACGTACTTAGACAATAGGTTGAGAAGCCTCAAGATGCTTGGCTGGGTTAAGTGCTTCATGAGATTGGTGTTTCAGTGGGAGTTGGAGTGCAGTTGGTACTTTGGTCTGGAAAACCATATAGCTCACCTCAAAGTATCATAAGGAAAATTGGTACCAACTCATCTCTGATTCAGTGTTCAAGAGTTCAATTCCAGCTTAGCAGCCATGCAACAGAATGGAACACCAGCCAGCCAGCAGAGGATGTGGTAGCATCTTTTGCTGACGTTGGATGGATAGCCGCAGAAGAGGGCTCAATAGACTGGGGCAGGGGTCAGGTCCAAGTCCCCCCACCAACACCCAGGATGGCCTTCCTTGCTTTGGGAAGCCCCAAGTAGGCATATTTCCTTCCCAAACTTGTCTCAAGATGAGCCTTCCCAAAGACGCTTCTGGCCAGTGAGTGAGGAGATCTTGCAGAAGAATGAATGAACTTGCCGCCCTCAGAGCTCAGACTGCCAAAAATGCAGGGTACTTAGGTTCTTCCACATCTGCTGCTGTAGTACCTCCCCCTTCCCCCATCCCCCTCCTCCCCATCCCCCTCCTCCCTATTCCCCCATTGGTGCTCCACCAAAGTATGTCTGCTCTTGATCTGATTAAAGAACAAAGAGATCAAAATCTCAGTGCTGGAAAAACTAACCAAGAGGCACCTGAAAAAGCCTACTAATATTCCAAATATGCTAGTGTTCCTTAGAGATATGAACAATGTGAAGTTAGGTCAGTCAAGGGGTCAGAGGAACACACAGACTTTACTGACCCTGCTGCCCTCACAGCAGAGGCCCTGAAAAAGAAGTTTGCTTCTCAGAATTGACAAAGCAACCAAGGTGAAGCAGAATGAGAAAATCCAAAGCCAGTGTGAGAGACTACCTCTCTCCTTCCTCTCTCTCTCTCTCTCTCTCTCTCTCTCTCTCTCTCTCTCTCTCTCTCTCACACACACACACACACACACACACACACACACACACCACATACCCACATGAGCAAACACCTGCACCCTTCCTGAAGAAAGCTATGGGTGGAATAACCTTATGTGGACTGATTCTGATAGTCTTAGGATAGAGAGAACATGGTCAGAGGAATTTCTTTACAAATTATTCCCCCCCTCCCTCCCTCCCTTCCTTCCTTCCTTCCTTCCTTCCTGTTTTCTTTCTTAAGACAGGGTCTCCACTATGTAGCCTGGCTGTCCTAGCATTCTGTGTAGACCAGGCTGGCTTCCTGCCTCTGCCTCTAAGGTACTGGAATTAATGGCATATGCCACCATGTTCAGTGACTTTTTCTTTATAGACTTCTATGTTGCTTTGCTTTAAAAATATAAAATATACTATTTTATAATATTTTAAGTAGAAAAATATGCAGTTACCCCAAAATATAAAGTTTATTGGAAGAAGGAAGTGGTTATAGACACTCAAGGCATGCTTAATCACCACATAGACTAATCAATGGCCACTGTGATGTGGTTCAAGAGCAGCACATCAGGAGTTTCCAAATGAGATGGGGAGAGAGGACCAACAAAATACCTATCATTCTTAGTCATGAGGAAATCCACACAGTGTAGAGGCAAATAAAATGTGAACATTCTAGGGAGGGTGCTTATTGTAAGAACTCTATTTGGTATTATAATAGAAACCCAAACTCAGATACTGGGGAAAAGCTGAAATATGAGAGAGACAGAGAAAGAAACCACAGGTACTTCTCACCCAGCCAACTCCTCAGGCCTGTCTCCAGGAGCGAAGCAGCAGGGGAAGCTGGACTCCTTCCTTCTCTCCCTCCACCCAGCTATCTCACTTCCTGGTTCAACTTTCCTAGAGCTAGGATTAAAGGTATGTGCAACCACCGCCTGGCTTTGTTAGGCTTTGAGATCTAGAGGGTCTCTGCCTCCTCAGTGATAGAATCAAAGGCATTGGTCACCACTGTCTGACCTTGGCGGCTTGGCTCTGTAGGTGGTTCTGTCTGCTGGTATTCCAGACTATTCTTTAATTAAATATACAATATATCACCACAGGGTAGAACCTCCCAGGCAGGACTAGGGTAGTGCAAGAGGAGACTTCAAGGAAGCAAGCTAGATGTGGAGAGAGCTGGGAAGGAATGATGGAGTTCCAGAAAAGACAACAACAGCAACAGGGGCTTCAGCCTGCAGAACTTTCTACTCCTCAGAGGGTGTGGAGGCAAAAGGGGAGTCAGCCCATGGGTACTGAGCCACCTCTGAAGACCAGCTTCCCTTCCCTTCAGGGTAGGCTGGGTCTTCCAAGGGGACTTCGAAGCAAAGCTGCTTTCAGCTCCAGGACTCGGGGTCTCTCAGGTAGGCCTGTGAGACTCACCGCTGAGTCACACTGAAGCTCCTAAAACCATGCCCACCTCGCCATCATGCTGCTACAAACACATATCTGTCTTCCCAACTGTCCTGGAAGGCAGTGGCCACCTCAGTGAGTTGAAGCAAGTTCTGTTTGCTCAGAGTAGGTGTCTGTCAGTGTCTCTTCATCTCTACTTTGACCCTGGGGCTGAGCAGCAGGCAGGACCTCACTGCCAGGGCTTGGGAGGCAAAGAGAGATATGGGCATTACCAGACTGATAAATAGCGGTTTGCCTTGAGCATCAAAGAGAATACAACACCCATACAGTTCTCCTCAGACAGCCTTTGGACTGAGGGCAGTGAGCAGGCCCATTTCCATGGGGAAGAAGGCAACTGACTTGTACATTACTGTTATCAGAGGCCCGGAAAGCAATCTGTTCCACCTGTGGCTCCTGAAGAATTGAGGACTGTGGTTTTCCCACAGACCCTTCCTTAGTCAAAAGGGTGACACTATATGTCTAGAGCTCAGACAAGTCTTGATAAGGCTTACATTCCAGACCGCATGGCCACAGTAAAACCTGCTCTGAAAGGAGGCACACCCTTGCCTTCAAGTCTCCCCTCTCAGCCCTTTGAATGTTCATTCTTGTTGAGAAAGTTTACAGGCCTCCAGTGTGGCTCACAAAGTCTCCCAGGAGACTCATGTCCCTGTTCCTGCCCTCTTTCAGTCCATACCCACAAGGATTCACTTTGCTCTGCTCAGCTTACAGACTCTGTCCTAAAATGATGTGTGAAAGACTGACCTCACAGACATACAACAGGGCCCTTACAGTCCAACCCTTATTCTAGCTGCACACCTAACTCAGCTCTTAAGGCTGGTGTGACCTCTTTTATGGTCTCACAGCTGACCCCCCCCACACACACACACACACCTGCCTTCTCCTGAAGAACCCACAAACAACCCAGCTTCTTCTTTTGGGGCAATTTCAGGGCCAAAGGGCCTGGCTTTCTCCCAGAGCACCAACATCTCTTGTTTGATGAAGTCTTTGTTTTCTGTTCACAAGAGCTAAAGGCCTTTCATTTGCCCCACAGACCTTCAGTGAACAACCGTTATAAGCAGGGTCAGGGTGAGGCAGAGAGGGAAATAGACAGAAGCCTGTCCTGATAAGATTTTAATTTTAGCATAACAGAACAAAGTCCTGTTCATTCACAAAGATCTATTTAAGTGTTGTAAGACCTAGCAAAGGGTCAGAATGGGTAGCTATGGGGCTAACAGGGTGTTCTGTGAGGCTTCTTCCTGTGGGATGGTTATGGCTCTTAAATGTTGGGGCTAGAGTGAAGAGTTCATCTGTAATGGCATTATATCCCACTCTGTTCACTTTTACTACAGTCCCATTCTCTCTGCACGTGAGACTCTAACCTCAACAAAAGTGTATTTGGGTAATCCGATATAAACTAAATTTAAACTTTGACCTCCAACAATAAAATTGCTACTTTCCCTCTCTGAAGACCCGAAATGCGGATGCAAGACCTATTAGCTTCACTTTCTGGTTCCCAACTGACTTCTAACACAATTCTAAGCATCGCTCAGAACCATCCAGGGACAGGTTGGGCCTGTGGTGGGCAGCTAGCCCAGGGGCCTTCTCATTCTAGAGAGAAGTCGCACACTATGGTTCTTGCAGCCTAGCTTACTTACTGTGTGATACTGCTGCTCAGGGCCAAGCTGGGGCTGAAAACACAAAATCCCACCACTGCCTCCCACTGTACAAAAATCTGTACTGACTCATTGTGCAAGAACTGCTTTAATCCCCGCTGTGGGTCAAGGTTAAGTGTGGGCTTACTCCAATCTGCCCCAGTCATGTTTTAATTCTTGTAGGTTATCTGACTTAGAAATGAAGGCAGGCAATTGCAGGTCCGCGTGGGCTGTCTGCAACCAAGACCACTGCCTTTTACTGTGTCTCCAGCAGATGCCACGCCTGCTATTGCTCATCAGCCATTACCTGAATTCTGAGTATGGCCTTCATGTTGCTCAGGTTTTCTATCTACAAAATTAAATCCTTGCTTTTACTATTTTTTAAAAAAGAAAAATTAAATGTCACAGTCTGGACCAGAAAAAGCAACCAAGCATTCAGATTCAGGAGTCCCCTGTATTAATAACTGTTCACCAAGGAAGCATTTCCTGTTTATACATGGAGCTAATGAGAATCCATCATGCCTGTCAAATACACTGAACACCAAATTCAAATGTCAAACCAAATGTAAGAGGTCACACATTTCCTTTGCTAACTAAAAGTGTAATTCATAAATATTATTGCTACCAAACTCCCCATCTACATCATTTGTTTAGAAATATGCACATGTAATATAAATTGTGATTAAGTTAAATGGGTATATTATTTCCTGTTTTAAGGGCTAACAGCAGCATGAATTATGCTTTACTGTGAAGAAGGCTTGAATCAGCAGCAGCTCTGCCTGTGCACAGCCCCACATTTTACACCGCCAGGTTGGGTTTTGCACATCCATTCATAAATGCTTTACATTACCCGGCTCTGTTGATAACTTTCACTTCTTCAGCTGCCTTATAAAATAGCTCTTACTGTTGAAGAGGTCAGCCAAATGGACGTAAGCTTTGGACCTCACTACATTTAAAATTAAAAGTGAAAAACAAAACAGCTTTATAAAAGCTAGGGTCTTCAATTCCATCTGTAAGTCCAACTCCGGAATCCAAATTGGACTGCAGTTTCGAATCTGCGCATGAGTAGTGAAACATGACAGTTGGAAGCAACCACACAAACACCAGCAAGGAACCAGAGAATTGGAGAGCAGCATTTCATTCCATTTTGTTTACCATTAACCCATCTACTGTGCTCAGTTTAAAAAAGAAATGTGTATATGTCACTGTTTACAGTGTTTTAGAATGTAATGCTTTCCAGGAGGATACAAGGAAGGCAGAACAAACAGAAGTAGGTTTTCATCTAAAACCCAAGAGTGACAAACAGGACATGTCAGAAAAGGACAAAGATAAAGATGAGCATCCCAGCTGACCACTGCTCGGACAGGTCAAGAAAGGAGCATGGATTCCCTCCATGAAAATTCCCACCAGGGACCCACATAAATATAAACACATAGGTAAGCCCTGCTGGCCCAGGTAGAGTTAATAGAACTAAGAGAGCTTAGCCCCAAGTTTCAGCAACAGCAGATCCAAGCCAGACCCACAGCCAGACCCACAGCCAGACCCACAGTCACACCCACAGCCAGATCCATAGCCAGGCAAGCCTGAAACCTCATGGCACCATATCCAAGGACCCTTGAGCTGAGTCAGGAGGAAGAGGGTGGACAAGAGGGTCCCAAGTATGTCTGACTCATCACTGGTTCTGATCCCTTGCAAACCCTTCAAAGGAGGCTGCTGGACACAATCAAGGCAGAAGATTGTGCAATAAAAGTCTCTTTGATGTCACAGATCGGGGAGAAGGCTAAACTGGGCTGCTACGAGAGATACCCAGCACAGCTCCTGGCTTTTGAAGTCTGTGATGATCATCTCAGAGACTCCAGCTTCAGAAAAGGCAGACAGCAGCAGTGCTTGTTTTCGTGGACATCACTATGACAGCCGCCGCCAAGCCCAGGGCAGGGGTGGCCCGATTCTCTCTTGCCAATGACGTCACCGAGGCTTTATGCTGGAGGAGCTGCCGGAGAGCAGGCTGAGAACACACAGCTTCTGCTCAATGTCTGCAGTTTGGTTTCTTCCAACAGATTTTTCATGGCATTTTCTCCCCATTGTAAGATTATTTGGGGAATGGAGAGATGGCTCAGCAGTGAAGAGCACTCATTCTTACAGAAATCTGGGGTTCAGTTCCCAGTTCCCAAATGGCAGTTCACAACCATCTGTAGCTCCAGTTCCAATGGATCTGACACCCTTTCTGGCCTTCATGGGTACTGCACACATGCACAGAGATGTAAGCAAACACTCGTACACATAAGAGAAACATAAAATACATCATTTTTTAAAAGATAATTTCACATCATTGAATTATCTGAAATGATATATCATCACATTTGTTACCTGTGATTTGAAGGTCAGCAAAAGAAAATGACCTTGATGTCACATTTTTTATTATGGGAATTTACAGAAGATGAATGTACTGGTTTTGGCTGTGCTTGTTTTTGCAGTGCTGGGGGCAGAACACATGGCCTTGTGTGTGCTAGGCAAGGGCTCTGTCACTGGCCCATGTCTCTGGTCCTCTGTTCAGTTTTAATGAACAAATGAAAACACCTCACCCTGGCTCCCCAGTCTCTCCTACAAATGAGCCTTCCTTTGATTTCTTCCACCACACATCAATTCTCCCCTTTCTTATAGGTAGCTTCAAATTCAGCTTTATTTGCTCACATGCTTGGCATTCATCCATAGCACTGCATATCCTACATACCCTACCATACGTGTTGGCATTGCTGCTGCCCTGACACGTATTCTTCACTGATGGAAGCCAACTTTTGCTTTTTTGTTTTGTTGTTGATTTGGGAAGCTTTATTATTATCACTATTATTATTGTTTTTATTTGCTTTGCTAGAGATAAAACGCAAAGCCTTGGCTACACTAGGTAACCGCTCTATTGCTGAAATTACAACCCAGCCCTTTGATTTTTGAAAGTAAGTTTGTGTGTGTGTGTGTGTGTGTGTGTGTGTGTGACCGAGGCTAGCCTAGAACTTACTGTGCAGCCCTAGGTTGGCCTTAAACCCTCAATTCCCCTTCTTACTGTCAAGTACTAGGGTGACAGGCATGCAGCACCATGCTTGACCCACTTTTAGAATGTTGTGAATATTCTTATTCAAGGATTTTTATGGAAACTTATTTTTATTTCTCTGAGGTTAATACCTAGGATTAGAATTTCTGGGTCACAGGATATACGTATTTCTAACTTTTAAGAAAATGCCAGTTTCCCTGGGTTGTCTGTCATAGCACTTTACACTCCAACCAGTAATGCATTAGCATTCAGTTCTTCCAAACCCTGTTCTACACCCAAGGCATCAAATTTTCTCACCTTAGCCAAGGTCGAGCCAGTGTCCAGTGGTCACTCACTGTAGGACGTCCTGTGCCTTTCTATGTTCTGCTTTGTTTATGTTCGTTCTGAAGGGTCCGTGTGCTGGAAGCCTGGACTTCAGAGTGTCAGTGTGAGAGGTAGTAGAACCTGTCAGAGGTTGGTCCAAGTGGGACATGGTTAAGTCCCCAGGAGCCTTGTCCTCAGATGAGCTTGGTGCTGGCCTCACTGAGCGGATGAGCTGTGCTCTGGGGGTGAATTTTTTTTAAGAACCAAGTCTGCTCTCCCTCTGAGCTCCTGTCTTCTCATAGACACTCACCCAAGGTACATGTTCCTGCCATGACAATTCTCTCACTAACTAACATCACCAAAGGGACCCTCACCAGATACTGAATCAATGGGACTTTCCCAAGTGTGTCCTTCCTCAGAAGAGTCTGCCTTCATAGTGTGCTTGCTGTCACATCATCTTTGATGAAGGTTTCAGTCAAGTCATTTCACTCACTTTTGGATGGATTTCTGTCATTTATTGTGTAATTTTTTAAAGCTCTCATGTATTCTAAATGAAAGTCTTTTTGTCAGACATACCTGTTGGCAAAAACCTCTGAGCATTCTTGGCATCGTCTTTTGAGCAGGGGTGTCTAATTGTGACGGTTTATCCAGCTCTTTCAGTTGGCTGGAATGTTCCATAACCTCTCTAGCAAGTCTTCTCCTACTCCAAGGGTCAAAATTACCCTGTCTCTTCTAATAATTTTATCATTTCAGGCCAATGCAATGACTCACACTAAACTAACTTTATATGTGGTTAGAAGTAGGAACATATATTTACATCAAATTGTTTAATAGACGTTCAGATGTATTTATACCATTTATTAAAGTTATTCTTTCTCTATTGAATTCACTAGGTACCCTTGTCATGGTCACATGATCATATATTTGTGAGTGCACGTAGAAATTGTTTCATTCCTTTCTCTGTTTATGTGCCTGTCACCAACACTACACTGTCTTGATGACTGCAGCTGTACAATTCTTCTGGATAAGTTCCCTGTATTTGTTCTTTTGTTTTCAATAGCATTTTAACTACTCCAGTTTCTTGGCCTTTTAAAAACAATATTTAAAATCATTGTCAAAGAAAATGCCTTGAAATATCATTTAAGATTGATCAGTTTGGGAGAACTGACATCTGACCTAGTTTGCTTTCCTGTTGCTGTGATAAAAACACTGACCAAAACACACCTTGGGAAGTAAAGGGTTTACATGTGCGAGTCATGGCTCCATCACTGAGAAGCCACTGTGGAACTGGAGCAGAGACCATGGAGGAACGCTGCTGACTGGCTTGCTCCCCACAGCTTGCCCAGTCTGCTTTCTTAAACCACCCAGGACCTGCTGCCCAGGGATAGCACCTTGCCTAGAGGGCTGGGTCTTGCCATACCAATCATTTGTCAAGAAAACAATCCAGACTACCTCATAGGAGAGTCTGATGGAGACAGCTCTTTAACTGAGATAAACCTCACACACACACACACACCTCAGAAATGTCTAGGTTTATATCAAGTTCACAAACCCAACTAGAACAACAGCTTAACTAAGCTGAGCCTTCCAATTCAAGAGCACTGGGAAGCTCTTGAGTATTGCATGAATCCTAATTAGTCTTATAATAAAAACCCAGAGCCAGATTTGGGGGTAAATGCTCAAAGAATCAGAGGAACAAATCACTAGAGAAACTTCTCATCACTACTGAATCCTCAGGTCAAAAGGGGAAGATTCTGTCTCAGTAAATCCTCAGAGGGAATGCCACAAGTCCTCAGCCAAAAGGGAAGGGGTGGGGGTGAACTCCTGTCTCCTCCCGCCTTACACTCCTGTCTCTGTCCAGCTATCTCACCTTCTGTTTCATCTTTCCTAGGTTTGGGATTAAAGGTGTGTGCCACTACTGCCTGGCTCTGTTTCTCTTTTAGACTGTAATAATCTCCCATAGTCCAGGGTGGCCTTGAGCTCACTGAGATCCAGACAGATCTCTGCCTCAGCTTCTGGAGTGCTAGGATTAAAGGTGCATGCTACCACTGCCTGACCTCTATGGCTAATTCTGTGGTTGGCCCTGTCCCCTGCTTTTGGCAGTCTTTATTTGTTAGATCACAAACAACATATTATCACATTTGTATTTGTCTGGTTTTCTTTAATTTCTCTCAAAAATAATTATAGTTTCAGTCACATCTTTTACTAGATTTTATCCCTAAGCCCTTTAATTTTTATATTTTAATGTTATTTTAAAGTTCACATTAAATTTTCATTGCTAGTACACTAAATTATAGCTGATATGTCATCTTTTATCATTGAATTTAAAACATTTTCTAATTCCTTCTGTGACGACTTCTTTGACCCATGATGTTGCCTTCGGTGTGTGTTATTTAAGTCCCAAACATTAGAATAATTTCCTAGGCATTTTATTGCTATTGGTTTCTACCTTAATTCCACTGTGTTCAGAAAATATATTTATGTATTTGATCTTTAGAAATGCTGAGGTTTATTTATGGGCTACTCCATGTTTTATCTTCAGTAACAACCCATGTTCACTGGATAAATGCCCTATTTATTGAGTGGTATGATTTCTATTTATCAAATAGTTGGACATTGGCAGTATTATATAAACATTACCAAGTCATCATCAGTTTTTTTTAAAGATTTATTTATTTATTATGCATACAGTATACAGAAGAGGGTACCAGATGTCATCATAGATGGTTGTTAGCTGCCATGTGGGTGCTAGGAATTGAACTCAGGACCTCTGGAAGAACAGTCAGTGCTCTTAACCTCTGAGCCATCTCTCCAGCCCCCAGCATCAGTTTTTTAATGCCACACAGACACCTGAAAGAAACAGTTTAAACTAAAAACAAAAAACAAATGGCTCATGGTCTCAGAGATCTCAGTCTGCGACTGACTTGGATCCATTGCTTCCTGTCTTAGGCCAGGAAATATGTCATGAACACCATAGTATTAGTGGCCAGAAATGAGGGGGAGGAATGGAAAGGCAAAGGATTACAATCCCTTCAAAGGCACATGCCCATGACCTACTTCCTACAACTAGGTCCCAACTATCATACTTCTATCATCTCCCAAGCCATTCGAAGATTGAATCCATTGATTACATTAGAGCCCTTGAATCTGGAGATGCCCTCAGATGTATCTACAAGTTTCCTTAGTAACCCCTAAGTGTTTCTCAGTCCAATTAGGCTGACAATCAGAATTAGTCATCACGGGGCTGGAGAGATGGCTCAGTGGTTAAGAGCACCGTCTGCTCTTCCAGAGGACCCGGATTCGATTCCCAGCACCCACATGGCAGCTAACAACTGTCTGTAGTTCCAGTTCCAGGCAAAACACCAAGGCAAATAAATAAATAAATAAATAAATAAAGTTAAAAAAAAAGATGGACATTACAATTATCTATGCTTTAAAAAAAAAAAAAAAAGAGTTAGTCATCACAGTTTCCCATGCTAATTTTTCAGTCTGTCAGCCACTGAGAGAGAGTAAGGCAGATATGTACAGTTCCCTTCAGTTCTACCAATTTTTGTTTTAGTTTTGTTCTTATATTTTTTTGATTGAACCTTAAATATAATCATAAAATGCCCCCTTTGCCTTTTTATTATCTTGAAGTCTACACTTTATAGTCTACACTATAGCTCTATTGATTTTCTTGTATATTTGGTATATATTTTTAAAAATCCTTTACTTTCTATATCTTTATGTTTGCAGCAACATTTTTTGTAAAACACATGTAGTTTGTCCTTATATCTTTAATCTCTGCTTTTAATTGGGTTGGTTAGTCTATTTACTATTAATGAATTTACCTGTATATTTTATTTCATATATACCAAATTTGAGATTATCTTTATGTTTCTTTTTTAACTGCTTAATAATTCCATGTATGCATATAATAAATTTACATCCCTCTATCTCTTCCGCTGTCCTTTATGCTCTTTGATTTCTTGTTCTATATAGCCTGTGTCTTAGAAAAGAATTTTGTCTTATCACTTTTATTAATATTTTAGTTCTAACTCTCTGAATTATATTTCTAGAAATTTCTCTAGAGACTATATTCTTTATCTTCAATCCATCACAATTTACTTTCAAAAATATTCTATTTCTACACTAGCTATCCAGAAACTTTATGACAGTAAATATTGTCATATATGTCATATGTTTATGTATGTTCCTAAAGACGGAAATTCACACATTTCTTTGCTATTAGTTTTCCTTTACATGACCCGTTGCCTTTAAAGAGTTTTGGAGGTGCCTTCGCTCATCCTTAATCATCTCATTACTTTTCTCATCTCTATTGCCAAACACCTGACAAGCAGCTTAAGGAAGGCTAGCTCTTAGTTTGCAAAGATGCAGCCCGCCACGGCTGGGAAGGCATGCATGGTGGAGGCTGGGAAGGCGTGCATGGTGGAGGTAGCTCCATGTAAGTATAAGCATATGGCAACTGCTTACTCAAGTTTAGCAGACCAAAAGAGAGAGATGATAGAAAGTTGCACCAGGGTATAAACCAAAAGGTCCAACCCACGGACCCAGTTCCTCCAGCCACACCACACTGAAGAATCTGCAGCTCTCACAGACAGTGCCACCAGCTGGGGACCAAGTGTTTAAACACACAAGCCTGTGGGGGATGCTTTACATCCCGACAGGACATTCATGCCCCTCTCTCTGAGATATGTGTGCTTGGTATGTTTATATTGCATGTCACATGTTACATTTATAATAGTAGAGAGGAGGTAAATGCATACTCCAATGGAGAGCCCTGTTAGCCTGTTTGGGCATGAAAACAAATTAGTGTCTGGTTTCTATTTATTGGGATCTGGACTTTGTTTTGTCTTGTTTTAGTTACAATCACTGATGATCACAAGCCCATATTCACTGTTAGGTCCAGGTTATCTCTGCTACTGTGGTAGCCTGGATGAGAAATGACCCCATAGGCTCCTATGTTTGAACATTTGGTTCACAACTGATGTACTGTTGGGGACTGTTATGAAACCTTCGGGAGGTGGAGCCTTGTTGGAGGAAGTATTTCTCAAGGCAGTGGGCTTTAAGATTTTATAGTCTGACCTTGCTTCCTGTTCTCCCTCCCTCCCTCCCTTCTTCCCTCTGTCCCTTCCTCCTTCCCTCTCTTCTTCCTCTCTCCTCCTTCCTCTCCTCTCTCTGCTTTCTATATGCAGATAAAATGTGGCCCCTCTGCTCCCTCACTACCAGGCCAAGCTCACACTTCTGCAATCACATTCCCACTCCCCCACCCCCATCCCGACCATAATGGACTCTGTCCCTTGGGAACTATAAGCTGAAATAAATCCTTTTATTTTTTTGAGCTCATTTGTCAGGGTATTTTATCACAGCAACAGAAAAAAAAAACTAACACAACTACTTTGCACTTTGGTAAACTACATGATGAGAGATCTCTCTCTCAGCATTACTATCCACCTCCCGGCAGCTGCTGCCGCCTGGTACCCAGTGTGAGTCCTTGCAGTCAGAATCTACTCAGGCAGCCCATCATCCAGGCCTTAGAGAGAATCACTAATTGCCACTTTTCTCCCAGCAGCAGGAGCAGACTTCTGTGGTACCACACTCACTGAGGCGCCATAGTGCGGGCATGTCTCTAGCTCTTATCCAGCAGGAGCAAAGAGCTGCCCATACTCAGTGAGATTCTAAGACAGATCTAGTCACTGCCCATCCCCAGCAGCTCAACTATGAACTGTTCCCCAGGCAGGGCTCAAGGTGGTTTCTTTGGGTTCTCCTGCTCTAGCTACAGATGGGAACTCAACACTCATTCCCTTGATGCTAGCCGAGAACCTCACCTCTTACTCCCCAGAGATCAGGAGCAACGGTGATTCCATTGATTTTCCTTACACTTAACTACAGTATAGGACGTTCCTTCATCACAGGCATCCTCTATCTCATGGTCTGTCTCACCTCTTCAAGTTCTTAGAGGCCCGTGAACAACAGGGAGACGAGGGTAGCACACCCACCTTGTGCCTGTAGCCCCCACGAATTCAAGTGTGCTGTGCACATGCTTGGCTCTCCTAAGTCTATTACCCTTGCAGCTGCCTACTACTTACTTTCTCCTCCTCCTCTTCCTCTCCCCTTCCTCCTCCCTTCTCCTCCCCTTTCTGTTCTACCCAAGATAAATATAACTACATTTCCAGGGAAAGCCAACTGTTCAGTTATAATTCACTAGGTCACCTTATATCTCAAGGCTGCTCTGTGAGAGACTGGACATGATTCAGTAAGTTGTCTGACTTTTTATTTTTAATTACTAGGGTAAGAGTATCATTCTCATAAAGATTTAACATTCTAGGTGGCGTGCCTCACTAAGTATAAATATTAATAATAATTTGTTTTTGAGTTTGTATTTATAGAATTATTAATATGTTTGTCTTTCACACATTATTTCTTTACTATTGAAACTGAAATGGAATCTTTCCTTTCCCTGAGCGTCTCACAATCATTTGTACATGGTGCTGTTCACAGAATGAAAGGAGTTCACGCACTATCAACAGAGGAATAGACTCAGAATCCTAACTACAAAGCAAGAGCTACCATGGGTTAGACACACAGTGGGCAAAGCAGGTAGAGTTTTATATGAGTATGATTTTGTTTCTCATGACTCCATAACTATATGCTGGCTATGAGGTGAGAAAATTTATTCTTGGAGAAATTAAACGACTTGCCTAAGCCACAGAGATACTGCCTGGGGAATGTAAGACTTGACCTCAAACATCCTGGGTGCTGGAAACTGCATTCAAACTACATGTCTTAGGAAGGTAGGTGGGCATGGGGAATTTCAGTTTTCTTAGGCTGAGTGATGATCAGGCATCTAAATTTGGACTGGTTCCTGTGTCTCTCCATGCATCCAGGCCTGAGCAACACATGCAATCCCATCTCCACACACTTCACTCTACCCCAACATGCTTAGTCCATGAGAAACTTTACTTTCCATATTTTGTGTTCCCAGGTACCCTGGCCTCATTCTGTACTTAAGAAGAAGCCTTTCCCCTGGGAAGGGCATCCAACAGACGCAGGCCCAAGACTGAAGAAGAGTACAGTGGAGAAGCCATGATGTGCTTATAAGCAGGGCCAGGACGAAGGCAAGAACACTCAGGCTCAAGACTGGATGAGGGAACACAGTGGGGAAGCCATGATACACCTATAAGCAAGGCCAGGGTGAAGGCAAGAAGAAAGACTGACTGTCCAGAAAAGCTCCTCCACAAGTGCCCTGTCTGCAGGAGAGCTGCAATGCACTATGGGTCATCAGCTAAAAGATCTGAAGAACAAGTCTGTAGTCTTGAGAGAAGTGTCACCCTCCTTCACTTGGAATTCAGCAGCAGTCCTTCCCAGAAGCATGATCTCAATGGAGCTTGGCTTTCTTAAAACAACCCCAGCCGTTCAAAGCAAGAGTCTCTTCAATCATTTGTAAAAAGACAAACAAGGCTAGGCAAGGACCAGAGATCAAACGTACCTAAATCTCCTCTATCAGTGGGCAGCTACTTCCCGAGACCGAAAACATGCCTGGTGTTGCTTGCTGATTGTCCTGGCCATCCTTTGTGGGGTACCTGGGATCCTGGAAAAGCAGAATGTGTTTTTACTTACACAAGTCTCTATCTCAGGCAGATGCATGGGATGATAACCAACAGTCGAATCAGCTCCTGCTCCGATGGCCGCCACAGGCTATTTCAGAATTCATCCCTGGGATAGCTGCGGTTGCTTTCTTTAAAGAGGGATCAAACATTGAAATGCATCCAAGAGCTCTGCTGTGTAACCCGAGAGCAGATGATATTCATTAATGCACAAGGTTCTTCCCTATGTTCTTAAGATTCCTTCAATACTCCTCAGGGAGAAGTAGGCCCCTTGGCTGCTCCTTTTATAGGACAGCTTGTGACACAGGCTAGTCCTTCCAGGATTAAAAATTTAGGTCACATGAATTGAAGTTCACCTCTAGGAACAAGAAAAATGAGGCTTTTCTTGCTTCTGGGTAAACTACAAAGGAACAGTGTATTCTGGGCTCTTATAGTTAAGGTGGGCTTGGAACATTTAGAGGAAACCCGTTGTTGAGCACTGAAGGTGAAGGGCTTGGGGTCCACGTGACCTGCTGGCGTCTTTACTTTTGTGCTGCTAACTGCACTCTGACCCTCATAATTTCTTCTCTGTATTCTCATGTCACATGATCTCTCAGCTATACTCTGAGTCTCCTGGGGTCAGAGGTCACTACATAGCACCCAACAAGAAATATTTGTTAAAGAATCAATAAACAAGTAGACAATCTAAAGGGCAGCCCTGGGGGTGGGAGGGGAACCCCAGATGCCAATCTGTTCACCATAGCTCCATAGTGTGAAGGGATCATCCCACCCCTTCACTAAAGAGAAGCAATGCCATCACCCCAGGTGATGCCCAAGCTGGACGGCACTCTGGCCCTGGGAGAAGAGGGCTTCTGCATCAACCTCTGACTTCAGCCATGGTCGGCCCTTCAGCCTTTGGGTCCCCTCTAATCTTATTGCAGGACTTTTCCCTACCCCTGAGTCTGCTCACAGGCTCACAGGCTCATCGTACTCTACCACAAGTCTCTATCATCTGCCCACACCCCTCACAGGCTAGGGTCCTCAATAAAGCTCTTTTGTATCATGAAGAAAATAATAATGAGGCAGAAACAGTGGGCTGTGACCCTGTGCGGCTTGGATGAACTGCTCAGCAGCCTCTACCTCTGTCCCCTTCCCGTGGCCGCCACATGCCTCTTCCTGCTTCCTTTCCTTTACTGTGATAAAGTACTCTGTTGAAAGCAACTTGGGGAAGGAAGGGGTATATTTGGCTCATTTCACGCCCCAGTTTTCACTGAGGGGAGTCGAGGTGGAACTCAAGCAGGAACTTGAAGTAGTAACCATGGAGGAACACTGTTTGCTAGCTAGCTCTCTGACTTTCTCATAGGCTTATCCTTAGCTAGCTTTTCTATGCTTCCCAAGACCACCTGCCCAGGGAATGTGCTGCCCACGGTGGGCTGAACCTCCCTATGTCAACTAATAATCAATAACCCTAACCCTAACCCCCAGACACGCCCACAGGGTTAGGTTTAGCGGCTTTCCCATTGAGACTCCCTTCTAAGATGACTCCAGTCTGTGAAGTTGACAGTTGATGCTTCCTGGGACAATGGTTAAGGTATGGCAAGCTCACAGTATGGCTGGAAGCAGGAGATGCCGTCATAAGCAGCCTATTAACTCACAGCCAGGGTTCTAACTAGTCAGTGGAAGAGGCAAACCAATAGAAAGAAGCTGCTTTCTAGGTTCTGGAAACACTCCAGCCTAAAACACAAGGTGTGTGGGCATAAGGAGATGGCTAGACCAGAGAGGCTGAAGCGACCACAGAAAGGCAGCCCGCCTGGATCTCTGTGACAACACCATGGCCTCAGCCAAGAGTAGTCCTAGAAATGAGATTGGTGGGGAAACTGGGGACCCCATGCAGGGTCTGTACATTAAGAGGACAAAGTCTCTGCTGCTACGTTTTACTAATATAGCATTGTTGACACCAGCCTCTCAGAATTGCACTTCCACTTCCTGACTGCTAGGAGGCTCAGAACCACAGCCATGTTCCACCCGGCGCCTGGACTCACAACCCTTATCGAAAAGCAAGACAGGAAGCATGGCTGACTGATACTGCTATTCACCACTGTCCACAGATCTTCTGTCTACCTAGGGACGCACATGTTGACTACTTCCCTGACAGCCAGCCCTTAACTTTTCCTTGCCCCATGTGTTATTTAATGTGTGTCCTACTACAGTGTATATATTTCCAAAACCACTTCTGATCCTCTTTTGTGCAAAATGGGGCACAAATTAAAAGAAAAAGGAGGCACGTCTGATGAAGGAGACACAGAAGCAGCATCCCCACAGCCTCAGGAGCAGAAATGCTCTGCTGACCTTTCCCGCCCCATCCACCTCCAGGAAGACACTGCTGGTGAGGTTCAGGTTTGTCCTTAGGAGGCCTTGCTACTGGGCTCTTCCCAGACTGTGTTACCTCAGGCCCCATGGAGATGTTGCCTAGCAACACCTATTGGCTTCATGCCTCTAAATCCCTCATTTGTGTCTGACATGCAAGCAGCACACTGTTCCCTGACCCTGGTCAGCAGCTGCCTTCCCACAGCATTCTCCCTAGAGCAGGGCTGAGCCTCTGGCCTGGGCAGGTGGAGGCCGGGGTGCAGACCTTGCATTTCTCCTGACGGAGATTCCAGGCTGTTGAGCATGTGCAGAGGCCGGCAGGCTGCGGACACTAATAAGCTTCAGGAGCTGCTCCGCATGTGCCAGGGAAAGGCAGCAGAGAGAGAAAGGAGAGAAAAGGCAGTGAGGGTAGCTGAGGCCTAAAACCCAAACAGCTGCTCCAGCACTTGCCTCCTTAGAGACTTGAGCTCTCATCAGATAAGGTTTCATCCAGAAGGGTCAAAAGTATGGACGCAAGTAAACAAATGAAGGTGTACTTGAGATGGTGCCTAAACCGCAGGAAAAAATAAACATGATATTCTAAAACAAGACAGTGTTACCTAGCTGTGGAAACAAAGTAACTTCAAGCTGCAGGGGTGGGGACAGCTTTGTGACCTGCAGATTTCACAGAGCTTCAGGAAGCAGTAGGGCAAGGGGTGGGGCTGGGACTGAGGGTGGGGCTGGGGGCTGGGGGTGGGGTTAGGGATGGAGATGATGGTGGGGTGGGCTGGGGCAGAGGCTGGATGGAGAGAATCCCAACCCCGCAGAGCAGACCCAGGTGTAGACAGACTCTCCGCCTTTCTCCTGTGTAAGAGCTGCCAGGACTTCAGACTCACTTGCCCCATCTGTGTTCTCCAGCTTAACTCCAGGCATCATCAGAGGCAGGGGCATCGAAAGAACCCTGTCACCTGGAGAGAAGGATGTTCTCTCTCGTGCTGAGCCTTAAAGCTAGCCAACGCCATCTGGCCTCTGTCTGCAAGCCAAAAGCTAAAACTGTAAACATCACACACAAAGAAAGTGAGTCATTTTAGCTCTTTATGACGGAATCTATTTTCAATAATAAAATGAAGGACAGACAAGGAGAAAAGGTTAAATCAAGAAACTCTGGAGCTTCACTGTCCAGCAGAGCTGCATCTAGTCACTTAGATCAGATTACATTAAAATTTAATTAAACTTAAAACTGAATTTTTAAGTGAAGTCTTTTGGTTCACCAGCTACATGGTAACTATTTCAAAAGCTGAAGTGATATGCATAGGTGGTTGTTATCATGCCAGACACACATAAGTTTCTACTGGTTGGATACTACTATTCTGGAATATTCCATGAATAACCTGTGGTTAGTCTTCTATTCCCAAATGACAAAGTCGAGTGATGGGCCCAGTCGGATGCCCCTATGTCCATAGCTACCATTCTAACCTGGGTCAAGTCTCTAGTCTGAGAAAAAGTATCCAGCCAAAGTGCAGCTGGGCTGATGTCAATGTCTTAGTTCTCTCATTCTGAAGTGAGAAGGAACCTTACGATCCATCTCTCTGAAGAAAATATATTCCCATGCTGCTTTGGGGCATAGTGAGTAGACTGCCCCACCTCCCCAATAAAAAGTATCCTCATCCAGGGCTTGTGAATGTGAACTTTTTAGAAATAATTCTTTACAGAAGAAAGAATTGGAAGCTCATGAGATCCAGACCATGCTGATGTGTACAGTTGTCCTAGGCCTTCAGAGATAGACTATGCTGATGTATGCCCTTACGTCCAATGACAAATGTCTCTGCAAGAGGGAAAGAAAGACAGAACAAGAGATACAACCCAGACTATGTAGCTAGGAGCCAAGGATGTCCAGAAGCCACAGTGACCCTGGGGCATCTCCTGGATCGTCCATAATGCCTTCCCCTGCCAACACCTCAATTTTGGCTTCTGGCTACCAGACAAGAGAAGAAGAAATCTGTGTTGTTCTTATGGCAAGTACTAGGAACTCCTGTTAGACATTAACAGTAAAGGATGAGTCTCCTCTCCCCATGCAGATGTTTTCAGCATCTTGCCTATCCCCAACCCTAAATTCCACTGACTATGAGCACAGAGGCAACAGATGAGTTTTGTGCCCACAGTTACCACACCTGCATGTGCCAAGAGGAAGCTCCTGTGAGGAGTGACAGAGGGGATAGTTTGGGTACCATGAGGCTTTCTCTGCGCCTGTCCAGCTCTGCTCTAGAGGAGGCTGCAGCAACCCAGCCAGGCTCCCCAATGCCCTTGTCTCATGTCTCCCTCAACACCATCCTCGAAAGCATGGATACACTGCCTCCCCTTCCTCTCCTGCTGGCCTCTTTCCAATTCTTACTCAAAGCTTCATCTCAAAACCCACCTCCTTCAGTAATCTCCTCAGATCATCAATCCTGTGGGACAGGCATATGCCAGAACAATGATCGTGAGTTATAGGCTTGTTCCCGCCACACTCTCACTGTGAGATACCACCTGGACCTGTTCCTCTCTTAGGCCTTGGTATCCCTATCTGTGCATGACAAAGTTGTGGCCCAGCCCTTGTGAAGCAAGGCACCATCTACTCTTTTCCTCAGAGGTGGTAATATCATCAATTATTACAATAATAAAATCTGGCAATCGCAAAGCTGTTCACATTGTTAAATGTTTTATGAACATGATCTCACCAAACTGATGTTGAAGGGAAGGCAACGGAGAATGCCTTCTAGCCAAGGACCAGACTCCTGGGAGCCCATCTGCTGTGGGATTATGCCTTCGTACACTGTAAATGTGTGTCACTACTATTGATTTAATAAAATGCTGATTGGCCATAAGGCAGACAGGAAATATGGGCGGGGCTACCAGACTATGAAAACTCTGGGAAGACGAAGAACAGAATGGAGATGCCAGGCAGACCCAAGTAAGAAGACAAAATGCTGCTCTGAGAAAAGGTACTAAGCCACTTGGGTAATCATGGGTTAGTGTAAAAGTTAAGAGTTACAAGTAATATTCCTGAGCTATAGGCCAAACAGCATGACATTAATATAAGATTTGTATTAATAAATTAATACAAATATTATTATAGTCCTTATAATAATATAAGGATTATTTATGATCAAGCAGCTGTGGGTAGTCTATTTGAGACTGCTGGTCTGGATCTTGGGGCTAGTCTGGGCCAGAAACTTTTGACTATACCCGTCCCCTGGTTCTGAGCTTGCATATTTCCATGGCTTGGCAAATATGAAGGAGGGGCATCAAAGAACTGATGTGAGAAGAGCACATTGAACAGGTCTTTGGATGTGAATGGGACCCTGCTAGGCCCTGTACTTTTGAAAAGAACCGAAGTTCCATATCTAAGGCCCACCAGCCATAAGCAGACCCAGGTGCAGAAGCTAATCTACCATGTCAGGGCACTGCTTATTCTCCCTTGATCTCTTACCTCAGTGCTCTGCAGTCAAGGCTATGGCTAAGTCACGAGCCACAGAATCAACAGGACTAACCCAATGTCAACAATGGCTGGGTGTCAGGGAGCCACTGGGTCCCTCGGAAGTATTCTGGAATGACCAGTCCCTTCTACCTTGGTCTGCTTTCCTGGGTGGCCTTATTTCATACCTGGAGAGGACAGGATGCTGTGCCTGGTCCTGTCCTTCACGCCCTGTGAAGAAGGGTCCCTTATTTAAACCACCCCACCATTCTGGTACTAGGCCTCAGGATTTGAAGTCATCTCTGGAAGATTCAGTCACTAGGTCACAGAAAGCCTCTAGAACTTGTTGGATGGAAGGCTTTTTGCCTCTTTTTCCTACACAAGATGGTGGGTCTTCACCCACTTATTCCTATACAAGATGGCAGACCTCTGGAGTGGCCAGAGTGCCAGAAGGAAGAAGTTTTCCATGTTAGCTCCAATGAAAATAATGCCAGAGGACTAAATGTTCTGCATAATTGTTGAACTTGGTGATTTCTGATCATGGTTCCGGCAGCCATGGACAAGTGATCTGCCAGCTGGTGATCCATCTGTCATACCCAGGACTTTATTAAACTAACATGAGCCACTCTCACCTTCTTCCTTAGCAGTATCATCAATCAAACCAAGAAAACTCATGAGAATACATGGCTCAATCATTTCTTCAAGATCTATAGGAGCTACAGAACTAACAAAGGGTTCCGTCAAGTAACAAGATACCTGGGCGAAGCCAGGGGCTACCGTGAGGCAGAAAGGACATGTTCATGGGACATTAGAGATTCAGGGGAGTCACAACAGGAAGGCATTGGAAGTCATGCACACCTCAGCATGTAGGTCTCTGGCCACTTCTAGAAGTCTATAAGGTGGCTGTTACCTCTGTATGTATTCCCTGGCTGAGAAGGTTGGAACAATTAATTTACCCAAGTGGGTCTGGGGCTCCTCTACTCTGATGCCCATTCCAGGAGCTACTGTAAAGGTTAAATGAAACAGCTGCTGAGTATGATATCCCCTAGAGAGCCCAGAACTTTATGACTGCTCAGAGAATGATTGGTGATGCCCTCCCTGCTGCACCAGGGGAGCTTTCCGGCAGTCCTCTACCAGACACTGGAATGTGGGCATCCCTGTGCTATAGCAGAAGGCGACTTGATCTTAGGCCTCCATCCTGGGCCCCCGCCCACCTAGACCCCCAGCTCCAGATTTGACCCTTTTCTCTGGTTGTTCCCAGCAGTGTCCTTTCCCTAGAGTCAATTTTGCTCAGGGGCTTTGGTCCATAGGTACTGTCCTGTGATGAATACATTATGTACTTAATAAAAACAGTCTCTGGAATATCAGACGACAGAGCCATCTCTCCAGCCTTTTGTTGTTTTTGTTTTGTTTTGTTTTTGTTTTTTCAAGACAGGATTTTCTGTATAATAGTCCTGGCTGTTCTAGAACTTGCTTTGTAGACCAGACGGGCCTCAAACTCACAGAGATCCTCTTGCCTCTGCCTCCCAAGTCCTGGGATGAGACTTGGGCTACTGCTACCTGGCTCTTAGGCCTCAAACTCACAGAGATCCTCTTGCCTCTGCCTCCCAAGTCCTGGGATGAGACTTGGGCTACTGCTACCTGGCTCTTAGGCCTCGAACTCACAGAGATCTTTATTTCCCCAGTGATGGGATTAAAGGCGTGAGTCACCACTCCCTGGCTTGGCTGTGAGTGATTCTGCCCTCTGATTTTCCAGACTATTTTTATTAAATATATCACCGCAAGATCCTGAACACACTTTCAACCCCTGGCCCTTCTTTCTCTCCAAAAAGCTAAGGATTGGTAGAAATAATTTCTTTCCAGTGCCCTATATTGCCCCACATTTTAAGAGAATGAAGTCTTTGCCTTTAAAGTCTCATGCTAGACTCTCCTAAATCCCTAACAGTGCTCTGTGAAGGCAGGAAAGAGATCATATACACTAGAACTTAGGCACTCTCGTTGAATTGAGCAACAAGACGGCCTTGTGCCCAGTACATGCATCAGATATGTATTGTTAGACATTTACTGAAAGCCTGGGCATGCCAGATCATATCCTTCCATCGATGTTACAGTCCTACTGGGCAAACCCCACCTCCACCTCAAGCAGACGGAGGTTGAGTTGACACGTAGGAGAGGGAAGAAGCTGAGTGAGGGAATGAGGTCCCTGCTGAGGCCTGAAAGGAGCTGGATGGGAGGAACAGAGCAGAGCCCAGGGGATGCTCCCAGGGCAAGGGCATCCCTGGAGCTCAGTCTCCGCTGGATGGGAGGAACAGAGCAGAGCCCAGGGGATGCTCCCAGGGCAAGGGCATCCCTGGAGCTCAGTCTCCGCTGGATGGGAGGAACAGAACAGAGCCCAGGGGATGCTCCCAGGGCAAGGGCATC